>CAUYRH010175427.1:0-36645 GCA_963574655.1 Perodicticus potto | reverse complement strand
CCACACCTACGGTGCATCTTAGAAGGGTACAGGCAAAACTTACTAAATGCAGAATACAAATGTCCTCATACAATAACTAAGAAAATGCCATGAAGGCTATGTTAAACAGTTTGATGAAAACATTTCAGATTGTATATGAAACCAGCACGTTTTACCCCTTGATTGCACTAATGTATGCAGCTATGATTTAATTAAAAAAAAAAAAAGAAAGAAAAAAAATATGGGCATAAAGACCCTCCTTTTCATTTTCCTGCTATCAGCAGGACACAGTGGCTCCTGGTTGAGATGGCTTGTGCGGAGTGGTCCTTTGTTGGGTCATTTAGTTTTTAAAGTGTGTGTTCGTTGGTAGTTGTGGTTGTTAGTAAGAATGTTAGTACTGTTTAATGAAAGGCTTCTGAAATCTTCCTGTGTGCAGTAGATACCCTTGCTGAATTGAAAACTTCAAAACTGGGATTTAATAGAAGAAACAACTGGACTGATAGCCCTTGACTCAGTTTCCATTCTGAACTCGCACCTTGGTGCTAAAGACACCGTCCCTGGGTGCACATCTGGCAGTGGCCCTGAGAGTCGGCTCCACAGTCCTTACTTCAGTGCCTCTGGAAGATGTGTTCAAAGTTAACGATGTTCCCTCCTCTGGTCAGAGTCACTTCTTGTCTTGCTTCTGTGTGTTGCACCCTTTGTGTGGCTATTACTTCTAAAGTCATCTATAGTCGGGTGATCCCTTTCTTTGAAAACAGAACTTGGCCACCAGCTTGTTTTGTATGGATGTGAGGTACAACTGACATCTGTCATCCCATTTATTGACATAAATGGTTCCACTGTCCCCATGGAGAACCCATTCCTAGCCACTCTTTAGTCTAGGGCTTATCTGCTTGATGAGGAAAGTGATGTTGCTCCAACAGGAAGTGATTACGTTTGACCATTTGAGTAGTAACAGTCTCCACTTCCTATCATTTTTTTGCCAATTTGAAGCCTTTTAGGACTTGGCACCTGTGGCTCAAGCGACTAAGGTGCCAGCCACATACACCTGAGCTGGCGGGTTCGAATCCAGCCCAGGCCTGCCAAACATCAATGACAGCTGCAACCAAAAAATAGCCAGGCATTGTGGCAGATGCCTGTAGTCCCAGCTACTTGGGAGGTGGAGGCAGGAGACTCTTGAGCCCAGGAGTTGTAGGTTGCTGTGAGCTGTGATGCAACAACACTCTATCCAGGGTGACAGCTTGAGGCTCTGTCTCAAAAAAAAAAAAAAAAAGATGACTTTTAGGTCTGCCAGCATACTCTATTATGAATCATATTTTTGGAACTTATACTTTTATTTTTTCCCTCAGGCCCTGAAAGAATCTAGAGTATACAGGTTGAGTGTTCCTGATCCAAAATGCTTGGACCAGAAGTAGATTTTAGGCTTTTTCAGATTTTGGAATATTTATTTAATACTTACTGTGCATCCTTAGTCTGAAAATCCAAAATTGGAAATGAGTTTTTCTTTTGAGTATGACCTTTGTGTGTCATGTTGGTGCTCAGAAAGGTACAGATTTTGGAGCATTTTGGATTGGAGATGCTCAGCCTGTAGCAGGACAGGACCAGTTGGCGTCTGTTAGTAGCAGGTCTTAATGGTTTACCTTCTGCTTTCTGGTGGGTCTACAGGTGATCTTTAGCTGCCCACATCTGTCATTTTGAATTCTTTTCATGCTTTCCTTTGGATTTGAACTTGTTTCTAGGCTAGGACTAGTTACTTTTTGTTGTATTCAAATATACCTTTTAGCATTATGTCTTTCTCTAGTTTTCTTATGGTGTTTCAGGTAGGAGTTTTGTGCTCCATGTGGGATAATTCTGACAGACTTTCTTGGCCCAGAGTTTATCTTCTTTGGCATTTAGGAGCCTACCTTGCCCTCGGAGGAGAAGGAGCTATGCCCTCATGTGGGACCTGTCGTTCACCCCCTAGCGATCACCTATTCAGTGTCTAACCGCCAGTGAAGCCTTAGTGCTTGAGTTTGCCACTATCTATGATGCAGCCTTTCCTTGTCCCCTTGCTAACCATCCTAGAGCTCAGTGTGCATGGCTAGAGAGAGTTCACCAGTCTCCATCTGGCTAGGCTTCAAAGAAGTGGAGCCTGAAGCAGTGTTTCATCTGCTGTGCATCTGAAAGCCCTGGAGTTTAGGAGAAGTAACTTTCAGAAAGGATCAAATCCAACCAGCTGTGCAGAGAAAGAGAGTAGGAAATAGAGACAGTGGTGTCATTAGGAAAGTGCTGTGGACTGGATGCTACATATTTTTAGTGTTGGAGTCACCAGCCACCGTCACTGTGTGAGCTCACAGTTCTCCCAGGGAGCATCTTGGACACTGAGTCATTACATTCCTTTGGAGTGATTCACCTCAACAGCTTGACACCTTCATTAATTTTACAACACGGAGCCTGGGTGCTCTCTGCTTCCTCTTTAACAGGGCAGGGAAATTAGAGGAATATTGAAAATAAAAAACCAGGGGAGACTGGAAGGAGGAGCAGTCAGGGAGCTGTCAAAAGACATTGTGTGAAGAAATTGAACTCTTTGCCTTTCCTTGGTATCTCCTGGGACTGAGCACCCAGCACTTGCCACTTATCTCTGGCACATAAACCTTTATTTCTGTTCCTGGCATGCTAGCCAGACCTCTGACTTGCAGCCAGCTTGCTTGCCTTCTCTGCTGAGGTCATTGCTATCGTGATCCGTGTATAATGGCATTTTCCTCCTCTTTTCTGTATGGAGGCTATTACAGTTTCTTCTCTAAACAGGACTTCAAACAATTTGCTGTCAGTTGGATTTCAAAGCCAAGAAAAAGGCAAATGTCATCCTTTTTTTCTCCCTTCTTTGGGTAACTGCTTTGTTGGTTGCATCAAAAATTAGAGGGGCTGCTCTCTTAATTCAGGTGGGGTTGCATGGGGACAAGGCATTTAAATTTGCTTTTCTTTCTCCCTGAAGGAGAAAATCCTTTTCCTTCTCAACCTTTCCTAAAAAGGAACTTTGATCTTCTCAACCCAGAAGCAAAGGTTTTCATCTCCTCCACGGCCAGGCAGCGCGCGACCCTGCAGCTCTACTGTGGCGCAGTCCCGGGTGCCATCAGCAGCTCTGCTTTTCAGGCTTCACTCCTGAACTGCACCAGCTCCTGTGGGCTGCATGTTGGCACCCAGAGTACTGGGCTGGACACCAAAACCTCTCCAAAGTCACCCATATATACCTTAAGATCATTGTCACTTGAAATTAAATAGTGCGTGGTGGTTTAAGATGCTTTTTATTTCTACATAGATTTCTGGAAGAACTACTTTAATGAAATAACAAAACAATGACATTCTGGCAGGCAGTTCACGCAATATTTTTAACTAGGGCCAAGAAAAAAAATTTAAATGGCAGCGATATTTCACTTTGAAAGGTAGTTTTTGTGCATGTGAAGTTGCCACTTTTCATAAAGGCTTTTACTGCACACATCAATGTGTTTTAAGAGAAACTAGGGCCAATAATGCACGCTTTAGAATTCCCTAAATACAGATTTACACAATAGACCTTAAAATATATTATGTTCTATCACGTCAACTCTTGTGCACTTCTACCAGAAGTATTTTATTTTTTTAATGTGAAAAACAAAAGGACAGAGGAAAGTAAAACAAAGGAAATTAGGGCCCACAAGCTTAATTAGTATAGGGTTGTAACCCAAATCAACAGTGGGGAGGACACAATGACAAAACCCTGGAAATTCCAAGTTGAAAGGGAGGCGCTTTCCTTTAACTCCTTGAGTGCCAGGACACTTGCTGGCAGGCCCCTCACTCACCAGGTGCAGCAAGCTACTTCAAGTGCAGCTCACTATCTTTTTTTGAACTTCCTCTTTTTGTTGTTGTTGTTGTTGACTTTCCCTTCTCCTTTTCCCCCTTTCATGTAAATGAAACATACCTTTGTGTGTGTGTGAACTGTAGATAAATGGGCTCAGAGTACCTCTTGGTTTTGTAACCCTCAGAGAAGGGGAAAGAGTACAAAAAAAAATTCCTGTCACTGTCATCTGTTCATTTTTAATGAGCAATTTTAAAAAATTGAAAATAAAAGAGGAAAATGAATAGGTGTTGAACCAGCCCGTGATATGTAAATGCCAACTAGTAATTACCTAAAACCTCAATTTTCATTCTGTTTCATCTTGCAAAACATTTCATTTTCCCTGAGTGAAAACACTTAATTTGGGCTGTGCGAGTTTGCGGCGCGGCCGCCTCGGCCTGCGCCTCCGCCGGCCCCGGCTAGAGGGCACTTTGGCTCTGCGCTCGGCGCGCGCGGCCGCCTCAAGGTTATTCCCCCTCTTGCCATTCCGGTGGTTTTGCTCCGAGTGTGCCGCGGCCCCTCCCCCTCACTCCCACTAGTCTGGTTTCGGGGAGCCTTGTTCCTCCTTGTCCTTGCAGAGCGGCGTATTGAATTTTGGCTGACCGAGCCTTCCTCTGCGTATTAACTTTCCCCTCTTACCTGGCTGTCAGACCCTCGGCTTCCCTGAGTTGGATTCTCGGGCTCTCTTTCTGCCTTTCAGATCGCAAACACAGTCGTCTCTCCTTTTTGTTTATTGCTGCTGCCTTTAGGTCTGTCTTTCCCTTTTGGCGGCAGGGGCGGCTCTCTTGATTGAAGCTCACACACATGTGCCCTCCTGCCACACTTAAAGCCTCAGAGCGCCTGTCCCACCGTTCCCTTCCCTTTGCACGCCCATGGGTTTTTCTTCTGCTCTGGTTTAGGATCTGTCACCTTGTGGATGTATTTGTGCAGCGTTTTGGGATGTGTCTTGTGGTTGGCCCTGTTCCTTCCCTCCCCAGTCTGTTCCCGAGCTAGAAAGAGAGCCCCAGTATCGTGAAGGGTAGATCAGAGAGGAGTCTGGATGAAGCAAACTGGAATTATGTTGTCCTAGGACCCTGAATCTTGAGAGTGCTCTGCCTGGAATCTCAAGGAACACGGCCTCTTTAGTGAGATATATAGCTTCATAATTAGCCCGTTGCATTTTTTTCACGAGTGCTAGCATCAGCGTTCTACGATGTGTTTCTCTGATTAACAGCTGCTTTGCAACTATTTCCTTGTGCCACCGATGACCATATTTGTCAAGCAACTCTGACAGATTACTGATTTCTTACTAAAACACAGCATTTCTGTTTGAAGAGGCTTCTCTCATTCTCAGCAGTGCTGGGCTTTTAAAGTCAGTCCTTGTTCAAACTCAGTTGGCTTTGGTCTAAGGCTTGTTAGCAGGATTCTGGGTCTCTATTTTAGAGCACCAGTGTAGGAACCTTTCACAGGCAATTTAATCTTCTGAGCGGCGCACGTGTGGCTGGGCCGTGCTGCAATGGGGCTTCAGGCCCCCATATTATATTAGTCATTTTCTTTTGACCTCTAGTTGTAATCTCTCTGAGTTAAAAAAGACTTGGCTTTGTTGTTGGTGTCATTAATTTTTGAATATTTTTAATATTTTAAAATGGCTAATGAATGCTCACATTTTAGGAGATAGATGTGTACGTAGTACACAGGAGTGCCGGAATTGGTGGCATTCCAAAAAAGTGTCACTGGAGACAATGCATCAGGTTTGTATGTCAGGTGCAAAGTGCTAAGGCTTCTCAAACACCAGGTTCATTATTAGCCAGGCTCTGTTCTGCTGTCCCCCTCATACAGGAAAGAAAGTACATTCTGAAGATTACAACGTGCAGGTCTTTTGTAGAAGAGTGGAAAACACAGGAAGCATCTCTTCAGTGAGGACTGTCAGGAACCTTGATTCGCTCACCAGGGATTACTTACCCTACGCAATGCATTTAACAGCACATAGTTCATAGTAGATAACCCCTGAGTATACTGTATTCCATTGATTTATACAGTTACAAATTCTGGTCTCTCAAACACAGATCTCTCTCAATTGGCCAATCATCTTAGATCCAAAGGTGTTTTCCAGCCAGAGGTCTCCCTCTTTTGCCCTCAGTTGTTGGCAATGACTCCAGTGTAACCATTGTTATAAGACTGCAAAGACAAAAATTTACTAGTCTTTGTACCTCAGTTTTACCAATAGTTTCAAGTGATAAATAATGAAAATGTTTAAATTTCTGTAATATTGTAGAATTGGTGGTGACAGAGTTGTTTTACTTTGCTTTGGAGAGTAAAGAGACAGAAGGTAGGGTGGGAGGGATTGGAAACTTTGCTTCTGTTTTTTTCTAAGTTTGTGTTTATTTTTATTAAAGTACCTACTAGTAATTCGAGGTGTACTCCTTAAGAACTCAGTGCAAAAGGAGGGGAAAGGAAAGCCGATTCCACGTTTATCATGAACTCAACAGCAAGTGGCTTTGACAATGGCATCAGGACTTCTGTGCCAGAATTTCTCCTGGCTTGCTGCACTCCCACAACATATGCAATAAAGTTCCTGTCTCCGTTTTACATCTTTGACTTTGAGGCAGAAGATTTGGCTTGAATTTATGTAATTTAGTTGGGCACAAATATAACCCATGAATAGTCACATTCATCTTCTAATTAGAAAATCAAATGATAATATAGGACAGGCTGCAGGTACCCCATCATTGAATCCAACAAAAGCGTGTTGTGTGTGTTGGGGCTTTACGGAGGAAAGTCAGATGAATTGCTTTATGAAGTTAATGAAAAGTGTCCAACAATAGGTGAGTGAAAGGCACAAACCAAGAGCTCTGTCCGTTATTTAGTATGCAGAGATCTTTGCATTACGGGTAAAGAATTTTGAAAAATCTTCTACCATAGATATGAATCATGTGGCTATAAAATTCTAGATTGGACGGGCTCCCCTCGCCCCCCTTCCCATTTGTAGTGCCAGTTCCTCATGGGGAGGGAGGAGAAAGGCAAAGAGTAACTGAAGAAATAATTAGAGAAAGGAGGAGAGAGGTTTTCATATGTTGGCATGTACATGTAGCTGCTTATCTGGGTATCTTTCTTATTCAGCACATTATGTTGGGGCTATTAGTTTGGGTGCTTTATATTTTTGCATCTGAAGTAGTGATATCAGTGCTGTTAAATATGTGATTTGCCTGTCGCCTGCATTTTCAGACAAAGATCAAGAGGAACATAAACAAGCCCCAAATATACTTTATGTAGGTGTTTGGCAGTATTATTTTATATGACTTGGAATTAGTGAATGGAAACTTTAAAAGAAATTGTTCATATTTTTGCAAGTTTGAAGTGTGCCGGGACTTTGTCAAATTCCCGTTAAAATAAATACGTCAATTTCATCTCCCTTCCAAATTCATTTATCTTGCTTTTTTAAAAGGTGTTTTCTACTTTACCTGATGTTTAAATTGGATTCGCTCGTTTATGCTGTTCTTTGCTATATCCCCCACGTTCTTCTTAAATGAATTACTAATGACAGAGCACTCCATCATTCCCTCTCTGCAGCCACTTTAAGGAAAGCATGGTGATCTAAACCTTTTAACCTATTAAAGATGATTTTTCCCAATTGAATCAGACCCACCACAGGTGTAATAACTAATCATTTAAACTACACCTGCTATTATGTATTTTTAAGCCATTATGCGTGTTGGATAGATGATAATTCATGTTTATTGCATTGTCCGATGGATCCGTTTTGCCTACACTAGGCTGATTAATGTATTTAAAGAAATAAGAGATGCAATTTTTAAAAAAAAATTGATGGAATGCGCCAAGCACTGCATTGAGTGCACCATTAAACCCATCAGAACTTTGCTCTCTGACCAGAAATGCATATACCAAGGACTATATTAAAAAAGCAAGGTGAAACCCGTGCGTTTTAGTGGTGGGGTTCTGTTTTCTTTCTCTGTCATGGAAAATTTTGGAAGAATGAAGGAGAGGTTTCTGTGTCTGTGGGTAAATGGTAAAGGCTGAGCTGTTAGCATCTACTACCTAAGACCTGTTCATCCATGTTCCCTTTGACACCTGGTACACGTACCACGACAGGCAGAGACTGCCGCATGACATGGATACCATAATTTTCTTGTGTGTTGAAGGTGTATTTTTTCTCCAAGTGAAGAACAATTATCCCCATGACACCTGAGCTGTGCAGACAGGGGTTGACCCTATAAGGCCAACGGCTGCATACCTGTCTGTTCTCTTTCCTAGGCAGGGGTGTCCCTTCCTTTTGCTTTTCTTCTCTCCTGCTTCTCCCCTTTCCTCCTTCTCTTCTGTTCTATCTCCCCTTGTCCTGTTGCTTTTATTCCCTTTTCTTTTTTTCTCTTCTTTCTTTTCCTTCATCTGCACTCTTTTCTCTTTGTTAAATGCACCAGTGTTGCAAATAGTTGTTAGATTTTGCTTGGCTTTGGTGTGACCTGCAGAGATCTGGTTGAGGAACTATGGGATGAATATGCTGTTTGGGGGCTCTAGAATCTGAAGCATTGATTTTTCTTTAGCCCAGAACTGGCTATTGTCATTACGGTTCATGATGGTGGTTAGTACTGTTTGCAGTGTTGGAGGACAGATTATAACCTATAAGGAGGAGGGCTTAATTCTTGAGGGACACTTGTGTATCTTAGTAGTGACAGGCCCAGATCTTAAAAGAGAGTGGGGGTCAGGCACTGAATTCATCCAGTAGGGGCAATGTCTAGGGTAAGTTTCACTCAGAAGTGTTATAGGCAAAATAAATAAGGACACTTCAGTGGCTTTTTTTCTTTCTTTTTGGTTTATCCTCATACCTTTTGTTCCTGAGAAGTCAATCTGATCTCAGGACTAAGTTCATGTAAAATATGGGGAAGGAGATGATCTGTAACTTGTATTAATATCTCATTTCATTTGTAGTCACAGTACTTTCTGTTTGAATCTCTGCACAACTGGTGCAGGAGGATCTCAGAAAACTTCCTTATAACTCACTTAGAAATTTTTCTTTCAGCAACTTATCAGTGAACAACGGGGCCTGTTGACCTTTCTATAACATGAGATTACATTATTCTTTTGGTTTTGATGAGGCGAATAATACTAGTCACTTAAAATGGCCCCTTTCCTACCTGGGGAAGGTTGATGTTTCTAGATCAGGACAGGTGTCTGGGATGGAGAGCAGACAAGCTGTGTGCAAACACATGCCTTGTGAGTTGAGTGATGTGAAGGTTAATAACTTCAACAGTTTTTTTTTCTCGTCCGCTACCAGGCTTATTTGTAGATACGGAGATTTCATTAAATATTATTCATTACTAGAGGTAGGTAGATAATCTGTCAGCTTTTAGCCATGAAACCACAAACTTTGCCGTTTGAAGGCTCTTCAGAATTCAGGCCCAATGCATAAGAGGGGCCAGTGTGAATGGCCGGCTTTGTTGTCTCTTACATAATCCCTTCCAGCCAGGACACATACGCTCAGCACTCTGCCAGGCTCTGTGTAGGCAGCATGGTCTCTTCCCTTCGGTTGCTTGCTGTGTAGTTGGGGAGGCAGCCTGAACATTAGAGGACAGTATAATTATGTCTTCAATTACATGGTACACACTACAAACATCTAGGAGTTAAAGAAAATAGGGAGATCAGAGCTGGCTTGCTTATTTAGGAAATGCTTCGAGAAGTCAGAACAGATGGTAAAAGGGCTGTGCTGGTTGTGTATGTGTGTGGGGATAATGTTTAGATAGGTAGAGGTGGGAAAAGTTGGCCTTCCAGAAAGGGAAGATGCATGGCACAAGAGCGGTGATGTGGGTGAGCATGGCCTTACCTGCTAACGGTGTGAAGAATCAGCCTAAAGAATCGGGAGAATGGGGAGGACCATTGCAGGTTTGAAAAGCTGGGCTAAGGGGATTGGATTTCGTAGACTCAGAGATGGGAAGCCAGAGAAGACAGGGAAATGACAACTGGTTATAAATTTGACCATAGTAGTATGCTTGTTTCTATAGACTTGGGAAAAGCTCAGAGGGTTTTTAATCTTGAAATGCAGGCTATTGAAGTTTACTTTTCTTCTCTGTTTTGCCTCCTTCACCAGATTGCCACAGCAGTGAAGTTTCTACAGAATTCCCGGGTCCGCCAGAGCCCACTTGCGACCAGGAGAGCATTCCTTAAGAAGAAAGGTACATGGCCATGCAGAGTGGCCTGCAGAGGGACAGGGGACAGGGCAGATGGAATCCACAGTGCGGAAGTCAGGTGCTGAGTCATCAAGGATCTCCCAGAGCTGTCCATTCATGTTGGGGTGGGGAATGGGGCTGAGGTGAGCTCCAGGTGAGGGGGGGGGGGTGAGGAGTGTACAGATTTCTTCCCTTAGAGTGAGCAGAGGGATTATGTGGTTTGGATAATGAAACACCAGCCCAGAATGGCAAAGGCAGCCTTCAGTAATAGAGTTGGCCCATTGGATGCGACTGTGAGAACTTTCCCTATTTTGTCTGTTCTGTCAGTGACCCTGGCTGCAGAATGACTAGCTTCAGGTTAAGAGATCAGTAAAGGATGAGGAAGAAAGAAATGAAGGATGAGAGAAATGAGATGACCAAACAAGATCAGGTTAAGGTCACGCTTGGGGTCAGTCCAATTTATGGATTGAAGTGGTAAGTTACTGGTTTCATGGTATTTCTGTAAGCAAGGATAAAATGGATCCTGACAAACTCAATATTGTCTGAAGCAGACAGAATCTATTCTGGTTCTGTTAGAGTTTAGGATATTTTTCTTTTTTGTAAAATGAAAACAAACAGCTAAAAGAGAAACCTGAGTTTTTATTCTTTGTACGTTTAATTTTCCAAAAGTCTAGAAAGTTGCTTGAAAGCCTTTACGTACCATGAGGGTGAAAAGCGAGTCTCCCTTCCTTCCAAAACAAGGCTTTTTTCCTTTTAGAAGCTGTAATGTTGGCCTCAAAATTCTGGGTTGTGAGCTTTCTGACACTTTCAGCTGGAATAGAAGATGGAGTGTTTTTGTGTTATTTCCTAGGTCTGCTCCATGATACCCCCACCAGAGTGATGCAGCAGGACCCTGTTGGTCCCTTCACTCAGTCATACCCCTGGGCCTCACTCATAGGGTTTGGGCAGAATAAGCCCAAACATTTCATCACAGGCAGCTGCTCAGTGGCAGCCCCAAGGCCAGGTCTCTGTGACTGAGTTGGTGAGAAGCGCTGCATGCTTGCTGGCTGGCTGCATTATGCTGGCCCCCCCCATCATTAGGAGATTATTAAAATTTGGAGTGTGTTGGCTGGCCTCTCCACTCCGCAAGCATCATGCCATAAAAGAGTTTTTCCTTGAAATATGTGTACCTATGGGGAGTAATTAATCATAAAAGCTTAGGGATTTCAGCTCTCTCATCAAAGCATTGAAGCTGGGGAAAGCTGAGCCTAAAAGCCGAGCTGATTACCCGGGGTAACCTGAGACAAAATCTATGGTTGCCGAGAGATCCTTAGCTCCAGTATATTGTGCAATATTATAACTGCCTGATCTTCTCTTCCACCGACAATGACCAGTTAGTCCTCATTTTCTCTCAAACGCAGCTGGGTTAGAATTTCATTTGCAGAAGGTATTTAGAGCAATTTAGAGACAAATGTCTCTGGTGTTTGCTCGGCACTTCCCCACCGCAGGCTTTGCTGAGCAGTTTTAGTATCAGGAGCTCCATCTAATCTGTTTAATTTTAATAAATCCCTGGCTGGGAGAGGGAGTGAAAGAGGGAGAGAGAGAAACTCTGGACCAAATAATACTTCTTTTGAGTTACTTGGCTAATAATTCAGTAGGGGAGAAACTGTTTTGTGCCATTATTATTTGTTGTTCCTTTAGAAGAAAGAAACAATCGCTTAATTAATTCATCTAAGACTTAGTATGCACCCTGTGCCCTGTCCTGCCCTCTGCCTAACCCCCATCAGGATTTAGCATAGAACTGAACAGACAAAATCCCTGCCCTCGAAGAGCTTAAATTCAAATGCAGGAAAGACAGACAGTTGACAGATAGATGGAAGATGAAATAGGTAGTGTGTCACATGACAAGGGCCACAGGGAGAAGTCAGTCAGGGGATGTGGGGATGAGGAACATGGGGGTCTAAGTGACTGCAGCTCTAGACAGGGTGGTGTCAGTGTCTCTGGGAAGGCAGCCTGTGAGCAGGGACCTGGGGGAGGTGAACATCATTCCTTCTTGACCCCTAATTTGGGTTAGAGTTTGTAGAATTTTAGGCATTAGGTAGCTTGGGAAGCTATCCTCCCCATCTTCCTCTAAAGAGCAACTCCGAGTTTACTCCTATACTTAAACCCAGAATCACTGAGGTTAATCACCCATCTCCATTATCCTTTAAAATGCTGCTTCAGTCAGTAATTATCCATTTCCGAGTTGAATCCCAGTAGGATAGGTTCTGGCAGGACCTTTTCTGGGCAGAGAATTCCAAGGTTTGATCAGCGTCTAGGGAAGAAAAGCCTCTGCATGGATTTAAACTTCACTTTTTAAATTTCCGGTTGTTCCTGGGTCAGGCTGCCACGATCAGCGTAGCTTGGCACCATCTCTGATGCGGATGAGAGAGGAGCATCCATGGTGCCCTAACAGTAGTCGTGGAGGGAAAGTTGGCTGGCTGGTCGTTGGGGCGGAGGGGCCGAGGTTCTGGCATCCGCAGGCCGTCTCCCTGCTGGATCGTTGCAGTGGTGGGTTTGGAGGCGGCTTGGGGAGGGCGCTCAGCTACTGTAGTCTTGGCTTTTCCTAGCAAATGTCACTTCAGGGAATTGCAGTGGAGCACTGATTTGAATTATAATCTTGACTTTCTGTTTTTTAATAAACATCTCTTTCCTGAAAAGGCAAATCCAATTTTGTTTTTCTTTTAATATTATTTAATATTTAATATAGAAATTGAGGTCCCTGTACGGCATGTCAGTTCAGTGGGAAATGAGGGTTACTTTAGGGCGTCAGCTGAGTTTGTTTCATTCTGAAACCACAGCCTGGAGCAGAGGCTGCTTCCTGCCTCTGACGCTGACAGGTTAAGTCTCTGACTTGGGGGTACAGGAGGTGGCTAGTGGGAAGTGAGTGGGATAGGAGTAGAAGAACACTGGTTTACAAAGGTCTTTCCTGTTTGGGTTTTGATTTTTTGTTCTGAGATCTCTTTTGGATGCTTTAAAGTCTGCATATGGAGTCATTAATGAGAAACATGGAGTTATTAGAATCATTTATCATTTTCTTTGAAGTTTATACTGCTATTTTGTGTAATTTACAGCATTTCTTCCTTTTATCAGGAATTTTTTGGATGAAAGAGAAAAACAGCTGTTCACCTTCAGAGTATTAGAATAAATGTTTTTGCTTTCCTTCCAGCCACTCAATTGTGCAGATGACATGTCCAGTACAGAGTCAGCCACACATGAAGATGCTGGGACTGTGTGGGGTTTAAGCCCTTGTGGAACTGGCCTATATATAGAAGCAGTTCTTGCCAGGCAGGCACCTATCTGGGACGTTGAGCAGGCTGCAAATCCAGGAGGTTAGAGTGTTTTAAAAACAGCAATAGAATCAGTCCAGAAAGTTAGAGGCTTGGAAATTGTAGTCAATAGGCTTATGTTGATTTGACACCCTACCCAACCACAAAACGTAGGTAGGCAGTCTGCTTCCAGAGGCGCTTGGCAGGCTGAGTATGAGGCAGGTGAAAGTAATGCCTCTTGTGGGGTGGTGGTGGGGGGAGATGAGATAGAGTTAACTTCGACATATCTTTTGCAAAGCAAGCTTCTGGAAAAAAAGATGAGCATGGTGTGTGTTTCTGTGTAATCCCACATATGGGGCCTGGGTGATAGTGGCTGACATTAGTACTTACTGTGCCTGCCTCAAGTTTTTAAGTCAAAGGCTTTTTTCTCCCCCTCATTCAGTAAATAATCCTGTTTGGGGTAGGAAAACTAAACAAATGAAACATACCACCATACTTTACTTTCTCATTCTAATATTTGAAACTAGATCTTATCTTTCTTCTGTTCCTGGAAACGGAAGCCCCAGTAGCAAAACTGCCTCCTTGCTGGAAATGAACTTGAGGAAGAAACCTAATGGTCCCAACCCTGGTTGTGGGCTAGAGGTGAAGGGCTTCTCACCTCTGAGAGTATTTTAAGGGGGAGTAAATTCTTACACAGATTTCAATTTAACTCTCTTTTATTACTTTTCTTTTTTTATCATTTACGTCCATTTCATGAGGTAGTTTGCATGTCCTTGAATGGAATCTCGTTACCATGAAAGCTTTTTTAGCATTGATTTCATAACAGTCTTAATTTAATAGCTCCGTCATTACTGAGAAGCTCTGGGAGTGGACCCTGGCTTTCCAGGTCACTGACCTTTTAATTACAAACCTTGTTCTGATGGCCAGGTTATCGACTGGACAGCTCCCAGCTTGTGCCCCCAGGATGAAAACGAAAATAACTGTGTTTCCTCCCCCATATCCAGGAAAAAAAAAATTGTAACCTCTTGTGTTTCTAAAATTAATTTTCTCCTTCAGCTTTACTTTATAATTAATTCTTTAATGTGTCTTAGTGCAGCCAGAAGTCTTTTTACAAAGCTTTTCTTCCTAGAGCTCGGGTCCAGCAGATAGCCTGAGGGGGAAGGGACGAGATCTTGCCAGCTACCACCCCTCGCTTGCCTGCGGCCCCTTTCCTCATCCTCAGAAACTCCTGCAGCTGAGCTGGAAGGAGAAGAGTTGGCTCCATGAGGGGCTGCCTGGCCCTTCTGATTCTTTGTTAACGAGACATGGATTATAGCATCAAGATTTAAATTCATTCCTATATTTGCTGGAGTAATTGAACTGGGTATATCATGGGCATTTTAAAAAGATGTCTGAGAGAAGACAGGAGTTGAACGATTCTATTATTTCTTACCCCTCTGTTAGAGGGAAACAAATACCCAACACAGTGGGTTCTGCTCTGGCTTGAACTTGACCCGGATAGATTGATCTACATTCTCTCCCTGACTGTGCAGAGAAAGAGAATAAAGAGAGGACAGTGGGCAGTAAGTAGAGTGACCATGGTTTCTGTTTGCCTAGGACTGCCCTGGGTCCAACACTGAAATTCCCATGTTGTGGACAGGCTTTCAGTCCTGGGCAAATAGGTCACCGTCATAGTAAAAACCTTGCTCAGGTGTGAGAGCTCCCAAGACAGAATGGGTGTGTTTTGGGGACTTGGAGGAAGAGGGCAAAGTGGAAGAGTCCACCAGCAGTTATTCCCTGCAGCACTGTGGCGTTTTCCTCATGCTCCTCTTGCTCCTGGCTCTGCCCTGGTGTGGGGCCAGTTCAGAGAGCCTCTGGGGGCGGGGGGTGCCCTGCAGGTGTGTGAGGAGCCGACAGGGCTACGCAGCAGCGTATGCTTGCTCCTGAGGATGATTGAGCATCTCCATCCATCTGTTGTGAACGGACCATCTTCCTTCCCTGCCAGTCTTGCATCTGCATATTCGTCACCTGCTGTTCTGGACCAGCCTATTCATCACGTTGACTCGTTCCCCCCCATCAATTTTCCCCACTCCCCTTGTTATTCAAACTTGTCTTGAACTTCACAGATTTTTCTCAGCATCCAGGATGAGACCTACAGCAGCTAGACCAGCTGAATGCCGTGGAAATCAAGGCACCATGGCGCCTCTGTTCAGAGGGGCAGCTGAAAGCACTTTGCTCCCCCAAGAAGGCTGAGCCAAGTATTACGGTTTCCTGCACTTTGCCCTAGCATGGGAGGCGAATCCTTTGGATGTACCCTGTTACTTTGATCTTTTCCCTGAAAATGAAGAACAATTGTTTTCTTAAGCTTGTGTGCTTGCAAAAATACTACAAAGAAAAGAATCATTCTTCATTTGTACGCTATGTATATGGTTCTGAAAATTCAAAGTACAGAAGAACATACAGTGAAAAAATCAGTCTTCTACCCAACCCACTCCTATTCCCTATCCCATTCTCTTCCCCAGAGGATGCTGCTAGTAACATTTTCTTATGTATTATTCCAGAGATAATTGATCCATATAAAAGCACGTTAATATTTATTATTCCCCTCACCGAAACAGTGACACTTTTTAAATCCTATGGCAGCATGTTGTGCACTTTACCACCACACTTGGCATTGTATCTTGGCAGTCATTCCACGTCGGTGCACAAATTGGCTTCAGTTTTTTCAATAGCTGCATAGTATTCCATTATATGCATGTGTCTTAGTTTCTTTTTAACCAGTCCCAAGTTTATGGATGTTTAGGTTGACTCCTGTCTTTTGCTGCTCCAAACAATGCCTCATTGAATATTCCTGCCCCATACATTGTTGGACACGAGTTAGTTTGGCACAATGGAAAGTAAGAACATTTTTGCATATGGTGAGCAGATTAGTGGATATTTACCTTGCTTAAAATTTCATGGGGTTATGTTTCATAGAAAAAGAGGTAAAACTTTTCTAATATACACTTATCTGAAGGTAGAAAGAAATTAATAAGAGAAAAAAGAGTCCTACCAAAGAAAAATGAGGAACTGTGGGGAAAAAAGAGAAAAAAGTGTAGCATTGCTATTAACAGCACAGATTTGGATTCTGAGAGGATATTCTGGTCATTGGTTACATGAGCAATGCTTGCTTTCTAAAAGAACTTTTTACCCCCACCCCCTATTTTTTGAAGGGATATGGGCTCATAAATGTAATTTTTTATTCAAAGTAAACATTCAAATAATCAGAAAATTCAGAAACTCGAAAGTTAGGATCTGTCAAGTGAAGCATGTATGTTAGTCTTCTTCGGTGTTACTGGATGTGATACGGGGTCCTGAGCCACTGGCTGGGCGGGCAGCCTTTACTCGGTGTTACTGGATGTGTTGGATGTGTTACGGGGTCCTGAGCGGGTGTACAGCATCATTACATCAGGCACTTGAAAGAACAATGAAGTACCTGTCCTTTATAGTTGTTCTCTTACAGAGGCTTACTAAAAGGAGGTGGGAATGGATGCTGAGAGCATTTCAATCGTATCTGAGTACATCCATGAAATAGCAACATCTTAATTTTTTTTTTTTTTTTTTTTTGTGACGGAGTCTCACTTTATCACCCTCGGTAGAGTGCGGTGGCATCACACAGCTCACAGCAACCTCAAACTCCTGGGCTTAGGCAATTCTCTTGCCTCAGTCTTCCGAGTAGCTGGGACTACAGGTGCCTGCCACAATGCCCGACTATTTTTTTGTTGTTGCAGTTTGGCTGGGGGCCAGGTTTGAATCTGCCACCCTCGGTATATGGGGCTGGCGCCCTACCCACTGAGCCACAGGCGCCGCCCGCAACATCTCAATTAAAAGTCAGCAAAACCATACTAGGGAGAGGCTGGAGTGTAAAGCTCACTACACTGTGAGCATATCGAGGCAAGGATCATGTTTCATTCTTCCCAGTACCTTCAGTGCCCAGCCAAGCCATCCCCTAGTCAGAATCGAATGAATGAATGAGTGAAAGGCTAAATGAGGGTGGAAAAATTACAAAAGAAGCTCAGGTTTTCTCAGTCTACAGTTTATTTATTTGTTGAACCTTAGCATTCATGTAGTTTCGGAGTTGCTGACTTATATGCCTTTAGCAACTGGAGTACAGTGTTCATATGCAGTTCCTTTTGTCTTCAGCTTTTTGGTATCCAGTCAGAGCAGTCCTTTTTTTTTTTTTTTTTTTTTTTTGAGATAGAGTCTCACTCTGGCACCCTGAGTAGAGTGCCTTGGTATTATAGCTCACAACAATCTCAAGCTCTTGGGCTCAAGCAATCCTCTTGCCTCAGTTTTTCTATTTTTAGTAGAAACAGGGTCTCACTCTTGTTCAGGCTGGTCTAGAATGCCTGAGCTCAAGCCATCCACCCGCCTTTGCCTCTCAGAGTGCTGGGATTTCAGGCATGAGCCACTGCACCTGGCTTTTGCCAAAGTTTTCTAGATCAGAGCTCTGTTTGTTTGTTTGAATTTTTATTTATTTATTTTTGAGACAGAGTCTCACTCTGTACTCTGGGTAGAGTGTTCTGGCATCATAGCTCACAGTAACCTCAAATTCTTGGGCTTAAGGGATTTTCTTGCCTCAGCCTCCGAAGTTAGCTGGGACTACAGGTGCCCGCCACAATGCCTGGCTAGTTTTTCTGTTTTTAGTAGAGATAGGGTCTTGCTCTTGCTCAGACTGGTCTCTTTCTCCTGCAGAGCTCAGTTTTGACTTAGGCATTGAGGGAGGCAATGGGCACAGATAGGAGTGGGAAGGGTATCTTTGGTGGGGGTTGTCATGCAGAGACATGTGCAGCCAGCTGGATTGGCCCATGAGAAGAAGGAAGAAGGGAAGCAAGGTTAGTGAGGTAGGCAGTGAGGGAGGAAGGAGAGTTGGGACTGATACTGTAAATGGCCGTTCAAGGCACTTTCTTGAACCAGTTGGAACACTGGGAAACTCTGAGGCAGTTTCCTCTGGGCTCCATGTTTTAAACTGACTTGGCTTGGCAATATTATTAATAAAACTGGCTATAGAGAAAGTCCTGCTGACTCCATTTTCAGATGTAGAGGATCTGGGCTGGGCTGGTGGCAGTAGAAATGGAAATAGAAATGACAGCATGATTATGTAGAGAATTTTACAGTTTACAAAACACTCTGATACATATTAGTTAATTTCTAAGCTATAATCATAATATGTAGTAGGCGGGTTAATCTTTATTAAGTGAATGAATATATGATTTAATGAATCCCAGAGCAGCTCTTTTCTCTGATTTTACAGATGTAGAAACTGAGGCTCCGAGAGTTTAAGCAGAGCTAATAAATGGCAGAAGTCAACCAGAACCTCCATGATCTTGAACAGGGTTCTTTGAACTATAGCACATACTTTCCGGAAAGCAAGGACAGACCCATGGGGCACGGTAGAAGATAGTAAGCCTATTTAGGACCGGGTGTGTGAGATGGAGGGAGGGACTGAATTGGGGCTTTTAGGGTTGGTTTATTGTGTTAAGCACCTTTATTGAGGTATCACTGACTTACAGTGTACTGGACGTATTTTGTGAAGTTTTGACATATGCCTCATGATAATCCCTTCTTCCTATACCCCATCACCCCACGTAGCTAGATTCCTAGACAAGTGCTGATCTGCTCTTTGTCACTAGACTAGTTTGTGTTTCCCAGAAATTTATATAAATGGAATCATACAATATGTGCTCTTTTTTGGGAAAGGGAATCTGAGAGATTCATGGTGTTATATAGTGTTCATTCCTTTTTCTTGCTAAGTAGTTTTCCACTCTGTAGCTGGAGTATGGCGTCTTTATCCATTCACCTGTTAGTGGACATGTGGGTTGTTTCCAGTTTTGGGATATTAAAAATAAAGCTATTGGCTTGGTTGTGGTGGCTAATGCCTGTAATCTCAGTACTTTGGGAGGGCCGAGGTGGGAGGATTGCTTGAACCTGGACATTCAAGGTTATAGAGGGCTGTGATCGCATCATTGCACTTCAGCCTGGGTGACACAGCAAGACCCTGTCACTAAAAATAAAAATAAATATAAATAAATAAATGAAGCTTCCATGAATATTTGTGTATGCCTTTGTAGGAATATATAATTCCTTTTCTCTTGGGTAGACAAGCTAAGAGTGGAATGGCTGGATCATATGGTAGGTGTTTGTTTAATTTTTTAAAAAAATTCCAAACTTTTTGAAAGTGGTTGTACCATTTACATTCTCTCCAGCTGCCTGTGACTGCACCAGCATTTTGAGCTTGGAGACTGGGAATATGCAGGTGTCAAGTTTTCTAGGAGTACACCACATGGCTTTGAAAGGGTCTCCAAGAGCGACTACACAGTATGTAGGTCATGTTTGGAATACTTCAGCCTGGAGGCACCAGTGCATAGACTGCCTGGTTTCAAACTCTATCTTTACCACTTCCTAGCCTTGTGGTCCTATATCATGGACTTAACCTTAAGGTGCTTTGGCTTTTTTATCTGTAAAATGGGGTTAATGATAGTATTTACTGCAAACGATTCATAAGAATTAAAATGAAAATAACACGAAAAATGTTTGGCAGAGGGCCTGGCACTAAAATAAGAGCTTACTTGATGACAGTAATGATCAACAGTGTATGTCCTCTTAGAAGATAATGAGGTACGGTGAATTTGCTGTAATGTTGTGATAGAAAAGATAAATTTGTTTCTATTATAAAAATTCATGCATCAAGGCTTGGCGCCTATGGTTCAACGGACTGAGGCGCCAGCCACATACACCTGAGCTGGTGGGTTCGAATCCAACCCGGGCTGCCAAACAACAATGATGGCTGCAACCAAAAAATGGCCGGGCGTTGTGGCAGGCGCCTGCCACAAGTAGTCTCAGCTACTTGGGAGGCGGAGACAGGAGATTCGCTTGAACCCAGGAATTGGAGGTTGCTGTGAGCTGTGATGCCATGATGCTCTATCCAGGGTGACAGCTTGAGGCTCTGTCTCAAAAAAAAAAAAAAAAAAAATTTCATGCATCAAGAGCCTCTAGGAATTTTGAGCAGAGAGGGATTTAATATAGGCAGTTAGGAGCTTACACACTTATTGAAAGGGCCAGAAGTGTGGACCCAAGGCCAGGCCTTGCCTCCATGCGTGACTCCAGAACATTGCAGAACTAATTCACCAGGGGAACTGCTACCTCTGTTCCAGTCAGGCAGTGGGGAAAAAAGAGTCTACCATTGGAGTAGTTTTGTTTGGGAGCACATCCCTGTAGCTGTGATCCAGGAACCAGGAAGTTGCTGCTCCCACCACTGCACGTGTCTTCTGACAGACACCCATAAAAACAATGGCAGGACATTAGAATGTGAACTTGGCTTTTGCCTCTTTCAAAATTGCCTCTTGACCCCTTTGAAGCTGGAGACTGGACACTGCAATGGGAAACCTCAGTTTCTTGCTTGCCCATCTGCTGATATTTGCAACAATCGGAAGCTGCAAGATGGATCCTTTGTCTCATTGCCACTCCAAATCACCTGTGAATGCACCTAATTGGTAGTACTCAATTCCCATTCACAACTCTAGCTACCAGGGAGGCTGAGAAATGTAGCCTTAGCATCACAGCCTCTATCATAGAGGAAGGCCCACAGATAGAAGTGGGAGTGGATGCTGAGTGCTATCAGAAGAATCCATAGACAAAAAAGATTCATGAATATACCAGATTTGCCCCAAAACGGTACACGCACATTTGTATCACAAGCCTCTTTCTTACTGAAGACTTAACTTGGGATATATAGCCAACAAAATGAGGGAAACATTTCATTCAACATAGAGCAAATTGTGTGTTCAACAGTTCCCTCTTATCCTTGGGGGGAATCATTCCAAGACCCCCAGTGGATGCCTGAAACCTCTCATTGTACTGAACCCTGTACCTAAATACCTATGATATAATTTAATTTATAAATTAGGTTCAGTAAGATGTTAACAGCAATGACTAATGATACAATAGAATAATTATAACAATATACTGTAATAAGGTCTGTCCATCTCAAAATCTCTTATGTATTGGGTAACTGAACCCACAGATAAGGGGGGACTGCTGTCTATATGAGGAAAGTTTTTTAGTGAACTCTTTGTTTTTTGAGAAGAGCTGGGCCTTTGTTAACAAAAATTATAGTGATGTATCTCCAGTTTGTGTAAGAGATAAATACTGATGTATTCTATATTACCTTTGGTTTTCTGAGAGAATTTTAAGAAAACTTGTCAGTCTTATCTGCCCTCACTTATAGATGAGAGTTCTTTTAATTTAATGAGATTTATCTGCTAAGAGTAGACAAGGGAGTTTTCACTAAAGGAACTACACGATATATGGGTTTATTGGAGCTGTTGGAAAATGTTAGAAGCAGGGATTTTTGAAACTTAACATAAGGTATAACATAAGGCAATCTACTGAAAAACACTTTATGTTGATTGGACTGTAATTAGAAAGATTTAAAAATAACTTTGGATAGTATTCATTAATTTACCAATCCATTGTTAAGCCTGTGTCTTATAAGAATCAGTTTTTCTACTGGAGAGCGTGTGTGTATGTGTGTGCATGCACACGCATGCGTATTAGATTATCTGTACTTGTAAGAATACAAAGTATTCTTATCTTTGTATGAGATGGTGTGCTTTTATTTTAAATTGAGTTTTCTTTCTTTTTTTTTTTTTTTGAGACAGAGTCTCACTATGTCACCCTCAGTAGTGTGGTGGCATCATAGCTCACAGCAACCTCAAACTCTTGGGCCTAAGTGATCCTCTTGCCTCAGCCTCCCAAATATTTGGAACTACAGGTGCCTGCTACAATCCCCTGCTATTTTATTGTTGCAGTTGTCGTTGTTTAGTAGGCCTGGGCTGTGTTTGAATCACCCACCAGCCCTGGTGCATGTGGCCAGCACCCTAACCACAGAGCCACGGGCACCAAGCCTAAATCTACTTTTCATTATAGACTCGCTAGGTTGATTAGTCAATAGCTCTTACTTTTTTCCACTTTTGAGGTAAGTAAAGGTAACTCTGCTAGGTGTCCTCAGTAAGGAGAGCTATGTAGTACACAAGCTTGTATGAAATTATGCTGCAAATTGAGTAGCTAGTAATTTTTCCCTTTCAACTTTGAACAGGCTGAACCTGTGTTTGGTTTCTGAAACATTCTGATAAGATTTGATCTTTTCAGAGCTCTTCCCTCTTATCAGACAGAGAACTTGGGAATGTTCTAGTCTCTTACTGTTAACTATTCTTTTTAGATTTAAAGCTCTTTAAAGCAATCTTTTTGTAATTAGATTGTTGAGTAGATTGTCTTTGGTAAGATGGTGGTCTTAAATTTTGTGTAGATTTTCAGTTTGTTAAATGATTACATAGGCTTTCATTCATAAAGTTGAAGTTTACCACATCATGGTATTTCAGGGAAGAAAAATCATGACCCTCTTGTGATAAATTAAATATCACAACCACATAAATGTCATCTTTTCAATGAAACTGAAAGTGCATAGGAATGAATTCTTTTCCCCCTCTGTTTTTGGCTTCAAGCTATATCTGTACTCTTAACTGATGAGAAAAACACTTTACTGCTGATATAGGTAACCTGTGAAGTTAAAGAAGAACAAAGCCATACTGTCTCCAGCTTTGTGAGTCACAAATGGAATTGTGAATTAAACTTTCTAATTGCAAAATTTAGGGTCTTGGCCGAAAGAACACAGGTTGAGTTTGAAGAAGAGGCAGTTAGAAAAATCAGTTTAACTTACAAACAGAGATGATTTGCACAGGATGTGATTGAAAGAGAATAAACATGGAGCTCCATGATGTCCTCTTTTGAGTCTATTTCTGATGTTTACTTACTTCTTTCCCCAGTCAAAGGCTCTCCTTTGCTTAAAGTCCTGAAAAGAGAAGACCAAGCACTAAAATAGAAATGAAGGTTGAGTATCCCTGATCAGAAATGCTTAGGACCAGAAGAGTACCTGAAGTGCTCCCATGAGCATTTCCTTTAAATGTCATGTCGGTGCTCAAAAGGTTCAGATTTTGGAGCATTTTGGATTTCAAAATTTGGGGTCAGGGATGTTAAATCTTTAATAGAAATAACGGGAATAGGCTCAGCACCTGTAGCTCAGCAGCTAGGGCACCATCCACATATACTGGGCTGGCGGGTTCAAACCTGGCCCTGGGCCTGCCAAACAACAACAACTACAATAACAACAACAAAAAAATAGCTGGATGTTGTGGCAAGCACCTGGAGTCCTAGATACTTGGGAGACTGAGGCAAGAGAATCACTTATACCCATGACTTTGAGATAGGTGTGAGCTGTGATGCCACAGCACTCTACCAAGGGTCACATAGTGAGACTCTTCTCTAAAAAAAAAAAAAAAAAAAGAACAGAAATAACAGAAAATAGCACTATTCTTTGGAGGATCTTGGTACCTGATTTTGAAGGACTGTCTGATTCATCCAGCCATCCACCATCCACTCAGCAAGCACTGACTGAGGGCCGAGCCCTGGACTGAGGATGTGAGGGTGAAGACAGACTCCCCCAGAGATGTGAAAAACAAGCAAAACACCAATAGATAAGCAAGGTGCTTTAATAAAGAATAACGGAGAGGTGGGGTAGATTGGCTTCTGGGAGGTTGCTGAGACCTGAGGAATGAGAATGCCTGAGAGAGGGGACAGAAAGCTCCAAGACTCCAGGGCAGGAAGGAGCTTGGTTTGCTCCAGGAACCCTGGTGGGACTGTAGAGGTGAGTGGAGATGAGAGCCACATTTTACAGCTCCCATCTGGAGATGCCATTGAAAATAGAAGTTCTGTTAGAGTTCCATATCCCCCAGTCTAGAATTTTTCATGTCATCTGTAACGAAGTTCAGCTTTATTCACCAAGCATTTCTAATCTGCTATCTGCCAAGTGCTGTCCTAGTGCACTGGGGATGTAAATGGTCCACACCCTCAGAGAATTTGGTGATGAGACAATAGAAGCTACTAGCAATGCAGTTATTGTAATCTGTAAGTAGCCTGAGATGATATAATATAGATTGCATAACAACCACATAGGTATTTTGTTTTACTTACTGCTTAAAAACATCTTCACATACATTTGCTCATTTAATTTTCACGGTAACCTAAATTATTTCCTCAAAAGGTTCATATGTGGGCACGGAGACTTAGAGAAGCTTACCCAATTTGAGGAACAGGTCTCTGTCATCACTGTTTTGTTGAATTTTAATGTTTACTCTGGGCATGTGGACTAGGGCTCTCTCCTTGAAGAATCAACCTTATTAGAACTGATAATCTAGAATGACCACAGAGGTTATTTCATCCATTCCTTTTCATGTATATTTCTGTAGTTATTACCATAAATAAAAGGTGGGGAATTTGATTTTAGCTGTATTTAATTCTGAAGATTTTCTTGCCAACTTCCATGAGGGCTCTAACCCAGAGCTTCATTCTTATATGTGAGAAGAGGAAGTCCTGGACCTGACGAGTATGTCTCTGTTAAGTAAATGCTGTTGACTTTGTTGTTCTGTATGGATGCTTTTATCAGGACAATAAAGGGTAAATAGGGTGATCTCTGCTCCCGTGGAGAGGTCGAATGGTTACATTACACAATCTTCTAGAGCATCTTGCAGCAAATACATGGGTTATATTAAAAATTGCAATCATATCATTTTTTATAGTAAATTGCTGACCTTATGCAGTAGAATCAGCTTTATTGAATTTCGCCAAAAATGCGTTTATAATTCTGCTATACACACATGATATTCATGTCCTTGCTGTCCATGTGGAAATGTCCCTTTTTATGATGTTAAACAAATTAAATCGACTTTCTCCTGAGCTGCTTTGCCTCACCTTTAAGATCCATTCTTAGGAGTCGAACCTCCACGAAGCAGAGCTCATCTCCATTAGCTCGGATGTCATTACAGAGAGCACCGGAGGCTGGTGCATTAGGAAGCTTTATCCCAGCAGCACAGATTCAGTTTGGAGATTATTTAGAGGTGGTTCCAGGGCAGTGAATGTATATCACGTATACGGCCTGAAACTAACAAGGTCTTACCATAATTACTCTGTTTGTTTTGGGGAAATGGTAGATATTTGTTTAAAAGGATTTCGCAGTGAACCAAGAATATATACAGATAGAGTTAGTTCTCAGCTATTCGCTTGTGAATGATTCATCGCAGAAGTTTTATCTTAAACCAGTTTTGCTTTAATTCTCTGCAGCTCTCCTCCCCTTCCATGCAGTGTACTATCAGGGATGCAAGCTAATTTTAATGTTAGTCTAATAAAAACACAATCACACTTAAATGAAACATAAACGTTTTAAAATTATCTGCTTTTTAGAATCATTTGCTCTGAATTTGTTCTCTTTTTCATGTCTATTATCTGTATATCAATATATGTGTGTGTATAAATTGTGAGTTCCCAGATTGTTTAGCACATACAGCCAGTATGATTGAGTGTAAAAATCATCTGTTTATTCATTCACTAATCGTTTATTAAATGTCCATTTCCTCCATGTCCATTTGTGCTAAGCACTAAAAATACAAAAAAGTAGATTTAATATTTGTAGTTTAGTAGAGTTCCATGATATGTAAACAGATATAGTATGGGTGATAAAATGTTACAGGTTCTATGACAGGTGTATGTATGCAGTTTCAAGGAGGGAGTGCAGTCAGTCTTGTGGTGAGTAAAGAGAACTAGTGGGGAAGAGTTTAAAAAGGCGCCTTCTTAGAGGAGGTCACCTTGTTGGAGCCCTCCAAAAGGATTCCTTGTCTTAAAGATTTAAGGCGAAGTGTGCTTCAGTTCATGCAGAAGATGTGATGAAACACATTCTCTGGGGCAAGAGCTTCAGGAAGCCAGTTGGTGAGCTGGAGAGGTAGGGCAGGGGCCAGATCATGGCAGACCTTACATGTGTCAACTCGAGTTAAAAGAGTTTGGATTTTGTTATTATGTGGACAGTGGGGAAGCCATCAAAGAGTTTTATGTGGAATAGTAACATGTCATGTTAGTGTTTCAGAGAGTTTTCTCTGTAGGTAGGGTGAGCATTTAGGAGTGGGGAATAATAAGTGAACTAGGGCAGTTATTGTGGGGATGGGCGGATGGATTCCACAGTGAAGAAGTAGAATCTTCTGGAATTGATGACTGAGTGGGTACAAGAAGTGAAGAAGGGAAGAGTCTAGGTGTATGTCCAGATTTTTGGCTTAGGGAGCTAGCATGGAGAAAAACAGATAAAAGAGTAAAAGGAGCTCTGGCCCAGGAGTGAGACGTGTGAGGGCAGAAGGCACAGGAGGGGAGGACTGGGGACCCTGTGGTGCAGTGAGTGACTGTGCAGATGCGGACCTGCCACCACCAGGCAGTGTTGCTGGCTTCTGGCTTTGAGCATTGCTTCTGCAGGGAGACTTAGGCTTGCTCTCCTCACACATTGTTAAGTGGTTTCACTGAAATTTGAAGCTCTCTGAAGAAAGAGAAGATGACATTTGTGAAGCAAGTGTTATTTTATCTGGAAATGATTTCTCATTGATAAGCCTTGTCACTCTGCCTCCTGGTGAAGCTGCCTCTCCTGCCAAGAAGAGAAGGTCTCAAAGAGGAGGTCTCACTGACTCGGACCATGTTACAGTGGGCTACTACTCCCACCTTCCACTGAAAGCTCAGCTTCTAGAAAGCTTCCCTCCCCTCCAGTCATCTGTCCTTCTCAGTCAGGTCTGCATGTGCTTCCACTGATCTTGTGATAGCTGGTGTCCACATCTGGCCTCAACAATTGTGAGGTCCTCCGAGCACATCCTGTGATGTGATGGTTAGTTACCTGACCTTGCAGACGCCTTGGTTTTCTGGTAGCAGATGGTCTTTGTGGCATCTTTACTCTTACAAAAATTGGTGGAGTCAGAAGTATAAAAATGCACGGAGCAGAGGCAAAAAGCCTAAAGGCCAGAAGCCCCCAAAGGAACGAGGATGACAAAGTTGATTCCTGCATTAGCTGACTTCTTGGGAGACCCCAGAGCAGGGTGCAGTCAGGGAACTTCATGATGCTGATTCCAGGTCCCCTGGGGAGGGACAGAGAAGGGCATTTTAACTTCTTCAAGCTCCTCCTCTGGCCCAGCTTGATCTTAGGGCTGTTGTGGCACTGCAGCTGTGGCAAGGTCTTTAAAGCCCTTAAATGACTACAGCCTTCATGTACCCAGGCAGCTCGGCCCAGCTCCAGCACCTGGGGCAGAAAGTGGGCTTGTTTGGGTGGTGAATTATGATCTGCAGCTTTGAAAAACTTAAAGGTTGTACTTTTTTTTTTTTTGTTTGAGACAGAGCCTCAAGCTGTCACCCTAGATAGAGTGCTGTAGCATCACAGCTCACAGCAAACTCCAATTCCTGGGCTCAAGCGAGTCTCTTGCCTCCGCCTCCCAAGTAGCTGGGACCACAGGCGCCTGCCATAATGCCTGGCCATTTTTTGGTTGCAGCCATCATTGTTGTTTGGCAGGCCCGGGCTGAATTCGAACCTGCCAGCTCAGGTGTACGTGGCTGGCGCCCTACCCCGTTGAGCCACAGGTGCCGAGCCAAGGTTGTACATTTTAAAAAAATAGTGTAAAAGCAAGTTCCTTCTTACCAGGCTTAAGTCTGGTTTTGTGCAGCCTTCCTGGGGAAAACAGCCTCCTTGGTTTGGGGCTGCAGCACAACTGGAACACGCCTTTCCCTCCTCAGGTTCACCTGCAGACTGACCCTGCCCCCAACACCGCCTGACACCACGCTGCTGTGTCCCCT
Organism: Perodicticus potto; assembly: GCA_963574655.1. Lineage (NCBI taxonomy): Eukaryota > Metazoa > Chordata > Mammalia > Primates > Lorisidae > Perodicticus > Perodicticus potto. Next base: position 8,647 of record CAUYRH010175427.1, on the reverse strand, counting down.
ACTGATGAACATTTCTGCCTGGGGTACTTTCTGTAGTCACTTCAGTGGACTTACTTTTTTAATTAAAATTTAAAAACTTAAAAATAATTCTTTTAATAAGTAGTTTGGACATTTAATGTTATCCATTCACCTCTGGTACCTCTTCCAGATATTACCCTGAAGAACCTTCCTCCTTTCCTACTTACATAGCGAGGGAAAGATGAGGGAAATTATGGAGAAAAATATGCCAAAAATGGTTTTCAGTGTAAAATAAGAGAAGGAAAAATTAATGTTTGAGGAAACCCAAAAAAAGCACCTCTCATTACAGTAATTAAGCAGCAGCATTTAACCTATCAGAATGTTCTGCATGTGTGAGAGACAAGCCAAGGAGCTCTGTGCTTCAAATTAGAGCTCTAATCCTCAGGGAAGAGAATGGTTAAAATAATTTGTTTTCGAGGTGTGAGAGCAGAGCTGGCAGCGGGGTGTGTGTGTATGTTCGCGCAAGGGTGGAGGGCGCGGTGCCCTGTTTACCAGGAATACCCTGGAGGTCGCTATTTGTCAGCACCTGGCGCTGTCAAGCAGTACACAAGCGGCTGGTGCCCGTTTGTTAGGTTTTCAGAAGAGTCCTGGCCTCACCTGTGGCTGGGTGTTGCATCATAACAGTAGAACTTGCTTCATTCGGTCCCTCTGGACACACAGGAATAGATTTGAGAGACAGGATGAGACATACAGAGAAAGGCACAGGAATTAGGGAAAAAGAAGGTGGAATAATTCTGAAGAGTGTTAGTGGCCCAGCCCCTACACAGGACACAGCATTCTGTTTTCCTGGGCTGGCACTCAGGAAATGGCTTGTAGATGTTCCACAGAGACCTGGGTGGAAGGGGCCCTGAAAGGGCTGCCACTGAAGCCTGCTCTATCCAGGTGTCCTCTGCCAGTGTTCACTGGCATGATGCAGTGTTTGGACAGGGATTAGCTGTGTCCTGGCTGCCCTTTGAGTGGCATAACCTTTGTCTATCCTGGTGGGAGTTCGTGATATTGCTAATGCATTATGTCCCTTTGTATCCCCAAGAGCATGGCTGTGCGATCAGAATTCCATAGGATGGGCAGAAGGGAGCTGTGCACATCTGTCCCTGAACCCCTCATTGGGGACTTGGGTTGGGGGTGCCTGTACACACGTGCCCTTTTTAGGCTCAGTCTCTGTCAGTCTGAGAGTGTGAAGGGTTTCTATTACACTAATAAGGAGCCCTGGGGATGCGGGTGACAGTGTGATAATCGTCCCCTCTGAGGGCCAGAGGCAGTCGCTGCATGCTGACCTCAGCCCGGGGGAGTACTGATGAAACTCTGGCTCAGCCTCAGCTGAGTGCTGCGCCTGCCTGGTGCGGAGGGCTGGGGACAAGGTTGCCAGGGTGTATCTTCTATGGCTTCGTCATTACCAGGTGTGCTTGTCTTTGGGGCATTTCATCAAAACTTCTTTAGTTTTGCTTAAGAACTTTAAAGCACTGAGGAGCCCAGTGGAAAATTTTCTGTAATAACTCAGTACAGCTACGCTCTTCACAAATACCAGCTAATTGATCTTCAGAGCACCCTGGGATGATGAGGTGTATGATACTGGCACTGGTGTTTTTTTATCCCCATTTTATAGTCTGAGAGACTGAGGCCCTGGAAGAGTCTGTGACTTGGGCCAGAGGGAGGGCACAGATCTAGTGCTCTTCGCTTTTGGGCTTCTCTTGAAACTTTCGAGTCTTGCCTTAAAGTCATTTGGTAAATGCCCAGAGTTTTGCTTCTTCTCCCCTCTTCTCACCCCTCCACCCATTTGATGATATGTCTTGGACATATTTTGTGTCCATAAGTACAGATCTCTGTTAATCACCTTTAACGGAGGCCTGATGCTCTGCTGAGATAGTCACTGTGATTTATTTTAGCCATTGCCCTTGATGGGCATCTAGATTATTTTTATCTTTCACCATTGTAACAACTCTTAAATATCTTTGAAAAATAGGTAATACTTTTGTGACTACCTTTTTTTGAGGCAGAGTCTTACTGTGTCACCTTCGGTAGACATGTGTGTGGCATCACAGCTCACAGCAACCTCAAACTCTTAGGTTTAAGTGATTCTCTTTCCTCAGCCTCCCAAGTAGCTGGGACTATAGACGCCTGCCACAATGCCCGGCTATTTTTATGCTGCAGTTGTCATAGTTGTTTTAGCTGGCCCGGGCCGGGTTTGAATCCTCCAGCCCCAGTGTATGTGGCTGGCGCCCTAACCACTGAGCTACTGGCACCGTGCCTGTGATTATCTCTTTAAGGTAAAAACCTTAGAGTTGCTAATCCTCGCTTAAAGGAAATGGAATCATTTTTATTTTCATGTGCATTGCTGCCCTTTAAAAAGGTTGTACCAGTTTGCATCCTCAGTACCAGGGGCCCCTGTTCTCAAGGGCAAGGCTTTAACTTCTGCTTTGTCAAGTTTCTTCTTTGGTTAGGCGTAGACAGCCCTTCCCCTATTGAAAGGGCGTAGCAATGTTCACCTACAAGTACTTTTTTTCTTTTTATGGTTTTAGTTTTCTTTTATGGAATTTGTTTTGTTGGTAGTTGACCAACAGGGAATATAACTTTATCTTTTTCTGGTGACCATCTTGATTGTTCCAGCACCATTTATTGAACCGTTTGTTTCTTCCTTCACTCATTTGATATGTCACCTTTTTCGTCTGCTAAATTCTTAAATATGCTGAATGTGATCAGGGACCTTCTACTCTCATCCACTAGTATTCCTGCCTGCCGTTATGCTAATATTGCAGGGTTCTTTTTTAATAGATTTGTTTCACATTTTATTTGTTAGTTTAAGTTGTGCTCTTTCCTTCTTGTTCTTCCTTAGACTGTTCCTGGCTATCCTGGTCCTATGTACATCTGAAGGCATTTTGGAATCACTTTATCACGTTTCCCCTTTCCTTCTTGACCCTTTCCCTTCTTCAGCCACTGCCAATCAAAAAATAAAATCTCTTTGAAGTTTTGATTATAATTACATTCAACATAGAAGTTACTTTGAACGAATTGATATCTTTGCAGCATGCAATCTTTCTGTCCATGAATGTGGCGTCCCCTGCAAGTAAACGGTGTTCCTCAGTGATTCAGTGATGATCTCACACAGTTCTTGCATTGTTCCTACACGTTTCCTTAAATTCTAAGTACCGAGATTTTTAGTTTTTCTTGCTTTGGGATCTTTTTTCCCCTTAAATTTTCTTTTCTTTTCTTTTTTTTATAAGAAGAGATTTTAATTCAATTACTAAAATTTCTTTTTTCCCCTTAAATTTTCTAATGGATCATTGCTAATATTTAGGAAAGTTATTGATTTCTGCGTTTTAAAAATTATCTTATTGTATTCTTTTTAACAGTCCTAATTGGTTTTGTTGGTTCTTTTAAAGTCCTCTTATGAAAATAGTATTTTCTCTTTCCAAAGTTATATGAGTTTATTATTATTTTGACTAGACCTTCCAGGATAGTATTAGATGTGAGTGCTCAAGAAGGTAAAATGTATATAATTTACTGCCTCCTTCTCTTCAAAGCATCACTTAGAGATGAAGAGTGTAGGCATATAAGAGAGAGTCAGGATGGTCCTTAGACTTTTCAAAGTCCTTCCTCTCCCAGGGACTCTGTTCTTCACTTATTTTTGGCCAGAATTTATGCATTGGCCCAAATTGTCCAACTTGCTTAAAACTGCCTTGCATGTACACGTGTTAGAGGAGAAAGTCAACTTCACTTCTATTTTTTCAAACAGAAAAGCTGAAAGACAATAGAAATAACTCCCAAAGTTGACAAATAACTTGACATATAGAAGATCAGAGACTAGACCTCTCTGTGAATAAAAGCCACCACCACAGAGGGGGAGATGGGCTGGTGGTGAATTAGCAGAGCTGCTGCAGCCCTCTCACAAAGTAAAATCTGAGCAGAAAAGGACAAAGTTTTGGCTGAAAGAGTAAATAAAATGTAAACACTGTGGGACATCAAAAGTGCTAATTCTACAGAACCAGGGACTCTCCTTTCTCAGAGGACAGCTGACAGCAGCTTCTGTGTCGTCAGGTTGCTATTACCCTCACCCGAGACAAATTATGGTAATGGATGAAACATGGGCCATTGGATCAGTGCTGCCAGGGTGCTGCACGATGGGCTTCCTGCTTTTCCAACCTTCCCTTCCCTGGTCCATCCACTCTGCGTTGCCACCAGATGATAAGATTCCAATTCTGTTTTCAGCTCCTCTCTTCCCTGCACCTGAATTTTGGGTAGTTTTCATTGCTTATAGGAGCAAATCCCACTTGTCCGGTTATATATTCTTGGCTACCTGGTCTTAGTTGTTATCATTTTGCCACATTCCCTTTATCTTGTCTGTCTGTCTCTCACCTTCTGTCTCTCCCTTTGTTTTCTTTCTTTCTTTCTTTCTTTCTTTTTTTTTTTGAGACAGAGCCTCAAGCTGTCACCCTGGATAGAGTGCTGTGGCATCACAGTTCACAGCAACCTCCAATTCCTGGGCTCAAGAGAGTCTCCTGCCTCAGCCTCCCAAGTAGCTGGGACCACAGGTGCCCACCACAATGCCCGGCCATTTTTTGGTTGCAGCCGGCATTGTTGTTTGGCGGGCCGGGCTGGATTCGTACCCGCCAGCTCAGGTGTACATGGATAGCGCCTTAGCCCGTTGAGCCACAGGCGCCGAGCCATCTCCTGCTGTTTTCTGACCACTTGAAAATCAGTTCTGGATATCATGACACTTCAACCCTATTACTTCAGCATATATTTCCTCAAATAAGGCCATTCTCTCATATAAACAAACTGAAGAAAATTAGCAACTAATTCCATAAGATCATCTGATATATTCCATATTAAATTTTTTTTAACTGTCCCCAAATATCTTCTGTAGCCTCCATCCAGGGGACTGTCAGGGCTCATGCTGTGCATTTCATTGCTCTTTTTATGTAGAACTGTCCTCCTGCCTTTTCTTGTCTTAACTCCTTACTGAATTTTTTTTTGAAGAGCTCAGATCATTTGTTTTATTGACTATCCCACATTGTGGATTTGTCTCATTGTTTCCTCTTGATTAACATTAAACATTTTTGGCAAGATACTTAGTAAGTAATGTTGTATACTTATTGCAGCATATTAAGAGGTGAGAAATGTCATATTCTTCCACTATTGGTTGTGCTAATTTGATCGTTTGGTTAATGACGTGACTGCCAGACCTCTACATTGTAAAGGTACATTTTCTCCTTTGTAATTATCTAGTAATCCGAGAGTGCTTCTTGGAGATCATGTTCTCTCCTTACTCAACAGCCTTTCATTCAGTGATTTTAGCATCTACCAGAAAGCCTTGCTTGAATTGACTATTTCTTGGGGTTTTCTAATTGTATAATTTCTCATACATTTATTATCTAGTAAAGTTTTTTCATCCCCCCTCTTATTTCTCTCTCTCTCACTTTCATTTGAGTGTCATTATATACTCTTTAGTCAGGGTGTTATAATCTATTGCTATCATATTTCTCTTTAATGCTCTCTTTCTTTCAGGTTTGATCAACAGGTGCCTGTTTAGGTTGGCTCTTGGGTCCTTTGCTTTCTAGGACAAAATGTCTTAGGTGCACCTTGTGTTGTCTGCACCCTGAGACTAAAATCAGATATTTCCCAAGATTCCTTTCAGGGAGAGTGATTCTGGGAAGCCGGGATCTGGACATCGGTTCCAGTCACTGCCTTTGGGCCGTCCCTGCTTCTCTATCTTGTTCAGTGCAAGAAACTCTCTCTCCTTTTCTCTCACACAGTTTTTGTTTATATTTATTCACGTGTGTATACAAACATATACAATTCAAATTTAACATTACAGGACTTTCCTTTCATCTCTTAATTTACACTTATATTCTTTTCTTATACTGAAAAACTTAGTCCTTAAGTTTGATAAGCTTATCATTTATTGTGTCCTATAATGGAAATAAAATAGCTTAAAATTGCAAAGTAATATTATTATCAGCATTTATCTTGAGGAATGAAAGTTTAAGATTTCATCTTTACTTGAAGGAAAGACTGAGAAACCATGATAATTCAGACTTCAGTATTTGATGTTTTCTCAAAAATGAACAAAGTAAGCTTGTCACTTTGAGGGAAACAACTACTTTACTTGTTGTCAATGATGAAATTTGAATTTTCAGATGGAATTTGAATTTTGGAAAGCATATATCCACTACCATGAGCTAGGCAGCTACCTGATGGAATCAGTGGTTATATTAATGAGTGTGCTTTTAAAATATTATATGAGAAATATATCAACGTTTGGAAGATCTGCATATCTTAGTGAACTTGATACTTTCTAAATGATCGATGCATGATTTTACAAAATTACTTGAGTAAAATATCTGTTCAAAGTACAAGATAGACCAATGGATTTTAATGTAACAGGGTGCGAGAATTTATTGATATAGTTTCAGATTTCACATTGCAGCCAATCCTTAAGAAGCTGCCACTTGTCAAGTTTGGGGGTAATGTCACAGAAAAATACCCACAAATAAGAGCTGTGAAAATATTCCTCTCTTTTCTGAGTATGTATTTGTGTTAGGTTATATTTTCTTCATTTGCTTTAGGCAAAGCAATATATCAACTGAACACAGAAGCAGATATGAAAATCCATTTGTCTTCCATTAAGTCAAAAAAAGAGAACAAGTTAAATGCAGGAAAGTATAATATGCCATTCTTCTTGCTAGTTTTTTTTTTTTGTTTTGGAAGCTAGTTATTCTTTATAAAAATGTTATTCATATTAAAATGTAATAAGTTTATTATTTTTTTTACATAAGTGAATATTTTTAAATTTCTCAGTTTTTACTTCTAATAGGATGAGTATCTGTGTATATAATCCTCATGAACAAAAGTTCTTCAGAATCCTTATTACTTTTTAAATGCAAAGAGATCTAGAGATCAGAGTGTTTGAGACCCATCGCTGTAGCGTTACAATTTTGACTTTGACTTACTGCATAATATTATACGAAGCACTTCCCGACAGTGCTAACACCTCACAACATTTTAATTCCATTTACTCTCCTCCTGGAGCCCTCTGTGTTATTGTGAAAGTCTGTGCAGGTTAGTGCTATGTAGATTTCAAACTCTAAAAGACATTATCTCACAGTCGATACTCATTTGTATTTGTTCCTTCTTATCCCTTCCTGCATTTCTACACTTCCATCGAGGATCATTTTACGTCTGTCTGAAGAATTCCCTTAGTATTTCTTTCAGAGGAGGTCTGCTGCTGATGAGTTCTCTGTGTTTGTCTGAAAATGAAAATTCTTTTCTACTTTAAAAAAATCTGCTTTATTTTGAAATAATCTCTTAAAACTTAATCTTTTAAAATAACTTACGAAGATAGCACAGAGAATTCTCATACACCTTTCACGCAGATTTCTGGCATGTGACCTGCGCTTCATCATGTACGACTCTCTCTCCCCCTCTCTCCTCTTGTCATCTTCTCTTCTCTTCTCTTCTCCTCACCCCCCCACATGTGTGTATCAAAATCAGGAAAATAATTTATCAAATCCGATTATCTGATCTTTGGGCCTTGTTCAAATTTAATCACGTCCTAATACTGTCCTTTAAAGCAAGAGACAAAATCTTTTTCTAGTCCACCATCCGGTCCACGCATATGAGTTGCATGTGAATGTGGTATCTGTTCGTTCCCTTTAACTGGGAACAGCGCACCTCCGTCTAGCCCCTTTTATGACCTTGATATTTTTGTGGGTATAGGCAGGCAATCCTGTGTCTCTCTCAGTGTCTTAATGGGAGGGATATGACATTGATTTGTTCCCCTGCTGGTGATTTCACGCTGGTCTGTTGGTGGAAGGGGTATCTGCCAGATTTCTCCACTGTCAAGTTACGTATTTTTTTCCCTTTGCAATTAATAAGTATCTTTTGAGGAAATACTTTAAGACTATATAAATAGCCTATTTTCATCAACTTTCACACACAATTTTTAGCATCTGCTAAAGATTCTTCACTGAATCAATTATTATAAAGATTGCTGAATCCTCATATCAGTTAGTACAAGGATTGCTGAATGGTGATTTTCCAGTCTTTGTGCTTTTGAAGTACATTCTTGCTGGTATAGAGTTCTAGATTGGCAGTTATTTTCTTTTAGTACTTTAAAGATGTTATTTCATTATTTTCTGGCTTCCGTTGTTATTTGTCAGCTTGGTATTGCTCCATTATAGGTAACATGTCCTTATCGTTTCTGGCTGCTTTTGGGGCTTTTCTGTCTTTCGTCGTCGTTGTTTTTAAAAATAGTCTTACTATATGGTGTTCTTACGGTGGATTTTTCTTTTTGGTTTATCTTGCTTGAGTTTCATAGGACCTTCGAATATCTGACCCGATGGCCTTTTGTTAGTGTTAGAAAAGTTATCAACCATTATGTCCTTAAATATTGTTCTTATTCTCTTTTTTTTCTTGGACCCCAATTACAGCTATGTTAGACCTTCTCTCCATGTTCCATGTGACTTTTGTGCTCTATTCTAGTTTGCTCTTCTTTTTTTTTAAATACATGTATTTTATTATTCTTCATTACATTATTTCCCCCCCACCCCACCCCTCCGTGGTAAGACAGAATTGATTTACAGAAAAGAATACAGAAAACACCAAAGCTCCTGGTAGAGGGAGAGATTTCAAG
>CAUYRH010175421.1:0-13105 GCA_963574655.1 Perodicticus potto | reverse complement strand
GGTGGGGAAAGGAAGAGCAGAGAGGGAAGGAGCGAGGGAGGTGGAGTCTTGGTGTGTGCCACACCTTTTGGGGGCAAAACACGATTGTAAGAGGGACTTTACCCAACAAATGCAATCATTGTAACATGGTTTCTTGTACCTTCAGTGAATCCCCAACAATTAAAAAAAAAAAAAAGAAATGGGGTCTCGTTCTGGCTCAGGTTGGTCTCGAACCTGTGAGCTCAGGCAATCTATCTACCTTGGCCTCCCAGAGAGCTAGGATTACAGGCGTGAGCCACTGTGCCTGGCTGAATAGACATTTTTTGATGCTGTTCTGTTACTCCCTTCTACTTTTCACTCTGGCCACACTGAATGCCATGAACTCCATACTTTTTCTTTCTTTTTTGGGGGGGGCACTTTTTTTTGCCCTTTCTTTTCTTTTTACAAAGTAAATTTATTTCATTTTAATGTGAGGGTATAAACAACCAGGTCAAAATATTTGATTTCGTTAGGTATAGTCCCTGTTGTGATTATGTCCCACCCACAAAAGGTGTGCCAAACACCCCCACCCCATAGCCATTCAGTGAGAGCACCTCAGCCCCCTTCCTCATCACTTGAATCGAAATGAGTTTTTCACCTATGTGGGCATGCATCATATCACCTACTGGCTTCTTATTAGTATTGAGCACATTGGATAATCACTTTTCCATTTTTATGATACTTTACTAAGAAGAATGTGTTTCAAGCCGGCAGTTGTGGCAGGTGCCTGTAGTCCCAGCTACTCGGGAGGCTGAGGCAAGAGAATCGCCTAAGCCCAGGAGTTGGAGGTTGCTGTGAGCTGTGACGTCACAGCACTCTACTGAGGGTGACAAAGTGAGACTCTGTCTCTAAAAAAAAAAAAAAAAAAAAAAAAGAATGTGTTTCACCTCCATCCAGGATATTAACAAAAGATGTCAAGTCATCATCTTTTCTTATAGCTGAATAGTATTCCATGGTATGCATGTACCACAATTTGTTAATCCATTCCTGAGTTGATGGGCATTTAGGTTGTTTCCATGTCTTGGTGATTGTAAATTGAGCTGTGGTAAAGAATCTAGTACAATGTGCTTATGGTAAAATGATTTTTTCTTCTAGGTAGATGCCTAATAGTAGGATTACAGGGTCAAATGGGAGATCGAATTTGAGATCTTTGAGGATTCTCCATACTTCTTTCCAAAGAGGCTGTATTAGAGTCTCAAGCTGTTGCCCTGGGTAGAGTGCTGTGGTGTTACAGCTCACAGCAACCTCAAATTCTTGGGCTCAAGTGATTCTCTTGCCTTAGCCACCCAAGTAGCTGGAACCACAGGTGCCTGCCACAATGCCTGGCTATTTTGTTGTTGTTGTTGTTGTTGTTGCAGTTGTCATTGTTATTTTAGCTGGCCCGGGACAGGTTCATACTCTCCAGCCTCGGTGTATGTGGCCGACACCCTACCCACTGAGCTATAGGTGCCGCCCATCTACTTTTAGTCATTATAGATTTTCTCTAATTTTTAAATTAAGTGAAATTATACATTATGTATATATTTCTTCCTTAACAATTTTATTGAAGTATAATTTACATATTATAAGACGTATTCCTTTTAAGCATGCAATTCATTGATTTTAATAAATCATTGTATGACATATGGTTGCTCAGAATTAGTTAAGTTTTTATGATTTCTGAAGTGGAGTTGTGCATCATTGTTCAGCTTTGATAACATTTCTGTCACCCACAGAACTTCCTTGGTCCCTAATTATCCAGAAGTTCCTATGTGCAGTACCTGTTCCCACCCCCAACCCTAGGACACACATTGAGGTGTTGTTTCTGTAAGTTTGCCCTCTGTAGACTTTTCATATAAATGGAATAATGTGGTACTTGGTCTTTGGCTTTAGGCTTTTCTGGCTTCTTTTCACTAGCATGATGTTTTTGTGTTTATCTGTGTTGTAACATGTGCGACTAATTGGTTTCTTTTAATTTCTAGGTAGTATTCCATTGCATAGCTGTACCATAATTTGTTTTTCCATTCACCTGTTAATAGATGTTGAGTTATTTCCAGATTTGGGGCTATTACAAATAAAACTGTCAAGAACACTTCTGTAGAAGTGTTTGTATGGACATATGCTTTAATTTCTCTTTAGTAAATATGTGGGAATGGAAGAGTGAGGTTACACTTTAGGTGTACACTTATATTTAATATTTTGCAAAGCTGCCCAACTGTTTTCCAAACTGGTTGTACCATTTTACATTCCCATCAGTAATGCGAGAAAGTTCTGGTTGTTTCACATTTTCACCAATGCTTGATACGGCGAGTCTTTTCATTTTATACATTTTTTTTTTTTTTTTTTTTTTGCGGTATTTGGCCAGGGTTGGGTTTGAACCTACCATCACCGGCATATGGGGCCGGCACCTTACTCCTTTGAGCCAAAGGTGCCGCCCAATTTTATTTATTTTATTTTTATTTTTATTTTTTTTGAGACAGAGCCTCAAGCTGTCACCCTGGATAGAGTGCTGCGGCATTACAGCTCACAGCAATCTCCAATTCCTGGGCTCAAGAGAGTCTCCTGCCTCCGCCTCCCAAGTAGCTGGGACTACAGGCGCCCACCACAATGTCTGGCCATTTTTTGGTTGCAGCCGTCATTGTCGTTTGGCGGGCCCCGGGCTGGATTCAAACCCGCCAGCTCAGGTGTACATGGCTGGTGCCTTAGCCCATTGAGCCACAGGCGCCGAGCAATCATTTTATACATTGTAAAAGAATCTTATTTTAGTTTGGATTTGCATTTCCCTAGTGCATTCAACATTTTATCATTATGTTGAATATTTTTCATGTGTTTATTTGGCATTTGTATTTTTTTGTAAAATGTTCATTTTTTCTCATTTTTAAAAAGTGGTTCACTTTTTTACATATATATATTCTATACCCAAAGCCCTTTATCAGAACTGTGATTTGCAAATATTCTCTCCCACTCAGCATTCTCTTAGCTGTGTCTTTTAAAGTGAAGATCTTAATTTTGATAAAGTCCAGTTCATTGACTTTTTTTTTTATTTTATGGACTGCGCTTTTGATATTGCATCTAAGAAATATTTTCTCCTAAATTTTCTTTCTTTCTTTTTTTTTTTTGCAGTTTTGGCCAGGGCCAGGTTTGAATCTGCCACCTCTGGTATATGGGGCCGGTGCTGTATTCCTTTGAGCCATAGACACCGCCCTAAATTTTCTTCTAAACGTTTTACAATTAGGTCTAGAATTGTTCTGTATATTGTGGGAACAAAGGATGGAATTTCTTTTTGGCATATGAATATCCAGTTGTTTTGGGAGTGTATGTTTTCCACCCTTTCTCCACTGAATTGCCTTTTCACTTTTTAAAAAAATTGGTTAACTCTATGTTTATGGGTCTATTTCTACACTCCGTTTGGTTCCATCTGTCTATACTGACATCAGTACTATACTATCTTGATAGCTGTAGCTTTGTATTATGTGTCTAAATCAGGTAATGTAACAATTTTGTTCTCTTTTGTTAAAATTGCCCATTTTATGTTCCTTGCATTTCCATAAAAATTTTTATTTGACTTATTTATTTAGTTTTAGAGACCAGATATTGCTCTTTCACCTAGGCTGAGGTGCAGAGGCGGGATCATAGTTCACTGCAGCCTCGAACTCCGGCTCAAGCACTTCTACTGCCTCAGCCTCTCAAGTAGGATCTCTTGCTACCATCCCTGGTTAATTTTTATTGTTTTTTTTTTTTTTTGGAGACAAAATTTTACTTTGTAGCTCTTGGTAGAGTGCTATGGCATCATAGCTCACAGCAACCTCAAACTTTTGGGTTCAAGTGATTCTCTTGCCTCAACCTTCCAAGTAGTTGGGACTACAGGTACCCACTACAATGCCTGGCTATTTTTAGAGACAGGGTCTTGCTCTTGCTTAGGCTAATCTTGAACCTGTGAATTCCCGCAGTCCACCTGCCTTAGCCTCCCAGAGTGCTAGGATTACAGTCATGAGCCATCACACCCTGCCTTCTGGTTAATTTTTCTTATGTTTTGTAGAGATGTGGCCTTGTTATGTTGCCAGGGCTGGTCTTGAACTCCTGGCCTCAAGTGATCCTTCTGCCTTAGCCTTCCAAAGTGCTAGGCACCCAGTTTCCATATAAATTTTGAATCATCTTGTCACTTACTTTTGAAAAAGCCTTATGGAGGCTGAGCACCATGGCTCATGCCTGTAATCCTAGTGTTCTGGGAGGCTAAGGCAGGTGAATTGCTTGAGCTCAGGAGTTTGAGACCAGCCTGAGCAAAGTGAGACCTGTGTCTACTAAAAATAGAAGAAACTGGCTCGGTGCCTGTGGCTCAGCGAGCTAAGGTGCCAGCCACGTACACCTGAGCTGGCGGGCTCAAATCCAGCCCAGGCCCGCCAAACAACAATGACGGCTGCAACCAAAAAATGGCTGGGCGTTGTGGTGGGCACCTGTAGTCCCAGCTACTTGGGAGGCAGAGGCAAGAGACTCGTTTGAGCCCAGGAATTGGAGGTTGTTGTGAGCTGTGATGCCACAGCACTCTACCCAGGGTGACAGCTTGAGGCTCTGTCTCAAAAAAAAAAAAAAAAGAAAAAACTAGCCAGGCACTGTGGCAGGTGCCTGTAGTCGTAGCTGCTCAAGAGGCAGAGACAGGAGGATTGTTTGAGCCCAAGATCTTGAGGTTGTTCTGAGCTAAGATGCCACAGCACTCTACCCAGGAAGAAAAGAAAGAGCCTTCTGGAATCGGGTTAGGAGTGTAGATCAATTTGGAAGAGTCAGTAGCCTAATAATGTTGAGTTTCCTGATCTATGAGCACAGTATGTTTATTTAGTCTTTAATTATCTTTAACTTTTTTTTAATCTTTAACTTCTCTCAGCAGTATGTATACCTACATACAAATCTTACACATCTTTTGTCAGATTTATTCCTAAGTATTTCATATATTTGATGCTATTATAATTGGTAATTAAAAATTCAATTTATGAGTGTTGCTAGTGTATAGAAATACAGTTGCTTTTTGTGTTTTGATTTTGTATCTTGCAGTCTTGCTAAACTCTGGTATAGCATTCATTATTCTACCATTATTCATACTGGTAGCATTTTTTTTCATAATCATATCATCTGTGAATAAAGATAGTTTTACTTCTTCTTTTCTAGTCTGGATGCCTTTTTTTCTTTTTCTTGCCTGCTTGCTGTGGCTAGAACCCCTGGTTCAGTGTTGAATAGAGGTGGTGAAAATGTACATCCTTGTTCTAGTCTTGATCTTGAGGGAAAGAATTCAGTTTTTTTCCATTAAGTCTTATATTAGTGGTAGGTTTTTTTTAAAGTTGCCTTTTATCAGATAGAGGGTGTTTTCTTTGGTTTTTGTTTTTTTTTCTATTCCTAGTTTCATGGGCATTTTTATCAGGAATAGATGTGGATTTTGGCAAATGCCTTTTCTTTTTTTTTTTTTTATTTTTATTATTATTTTTTATTTCTTGAGACAGAGCCTCAAGCTGTCACCCTGGATAGAGTGCCGTGACATCACAGTTCACAGCAACCTCCAATTCCTGGGCTCAAGCGAGTCTCCTGCCTCCGCTCCCAAGCAGCTGGGACCACAGGCGCCCGCCACAACGCCTGGCCATTTTTTGGTTGCAGCCGTCATTGTTGTTTGGCAGGCCCGGGCTGGATTTGAACTCGCCAGCTCAGGTGTACGTGGCTGGCGCCTTTAGCCCGTTGAACCACAGGTGCCGAGCCAACAAATGCTTTTCTACCTCATAAAAACCATATGATTTTCCCTTTTTAATGTGTTAATGTGAATAATATGAGTTGATTTAAAATGTTAAGCCAGTCTTAACATTCTTGGGATAAACTCCACTTAATATTGTTCTTCTTACATATTTTTACATTTGATTTACTAAAATTTGGTTTTGAATTTCTATATCTGTTTTCAAACGAGTTATTGTACTTTTTTTGGGGGGGGGGGACAGCGTATCACCCTTTTGTCCCACCCTAGAGTGCTATGGCCTCTGCATAGCTCACAGCAACCTCCAACTCCTGTGCTCAAGTAATTCTCCTGCCTCGGCTCCCGAGTGGCTGGGACGATAGGCAATTATCCCACCACAGCTAATTTTTCTGTTTTTAGTTGAGCATTGTGGTAAGCCCATAGTCCCATCTACTCGGGAGGCTGAGACAATAGGAACTCTTGAGCCCAAGAGTTTGTTTTTTTTTTTTTTTTGAGACAAAGCCTCAAGCTGTCACCCTGGATAGAGTGCTGTGGCATCACAGCTCACAGCAACCTCCAATTCCTGGGCTCAAGAGAGTCTCCTGCCTCTGCCTCCCAAGTAGCTGGGATTACAGGCGCCCGCCACAACGCCTGGCCATTTTTTGGTTGCAGCCATCATTGTTGTTTGGCGGCCCGGGCTGGATTTGAACCCGCCAGCTCAGGTGTACGTGGCTGGCGCCTTAGCCCGTTGAGCCACAGGAGCCGAGCCGAGCCCAAGAGTTTGAGGTTGCTGGGAGCTATGATGTCACAGCACTCTACCTACCCCGGGCAATAGAGTAAGAGTCTGTCTCAAAAAAAAAAAGTGTGCATTTCATCTCAGTATTCAGTTTATTGACTTAAGTTCATAATGTTCCCTATTGCTTTTTTGTTTTTTTACTTACTTCGTTTTGAACGTCTGTAGATCCTGTAAGTATGTCATCTCTATCATCCCTAATATTAGTAAGTTGTATCTTCTCACTCACTTGATCTCACTCTTGCTCTGGCTTTTGCTCTCTTTCTTCTCCTGATCTGACTGGATACGTTTTCTCAAAAAACTGTGGTTTAATTGACTTTTCTCTGTTGTTTTTCTGTTTTACTGATTTCTCCTGTAATCTTTATTATTGCATTTCTTCAGCTTAATTTGGATTTCATTTGTCTTTCTTTTTCTAGTTTCTTAGAATGTAATTTGAGGTCATTAGTATAGAAGTTCCCTCTTTTCTTTTTTTTTTTGCGGTTTTTGGTTGGGGCTGGGTTTGAACCCGCCCCTCCGGCATATGGGGCCCTACTCCTTTGAACCACAGGCGCCACCTACTTCCTTCTTTTCTAATGTGGGCATTTTCATGCTATAAATTTTCCTCTAAGTATTACTGTAGTTATATCTCACAAATTTTAATATTTTGTGTTTAATATTTTGTATTTTAACATTTATTATTAGATGTAAATGTTTAGGATTGTTAGTCCTAAACATTTTTTCTACCCTGTTATTTAAAAGACAGGGTCTTGCTTGCTCTGTTGCCCAGGCTGAAGTACAGTGGCATGATCATAACTTACTGCAGCCTTAAATTCCTGGGCTCAAGCTATCCTTGTACCTCAGCCTCCTGAGCAGTTAGAACTACAGGTACCCACCAGCAGGCCTAGTTAATTTTGCTTATTTTTTTTTTGTTGAGACAGGGTCTTGCTCCCGCCTTAACTTCCTGAAGTACTGGGATTATAAGTATAAAGCACTGTGCCCTAGTCTTGTTATATATTCTTCTTGATGAAGTGACCCCTTTATCATTATGATATAATTCTTTTTATCATTGGTAGTACTCTTTGTTCTGAAATCTGTTTGTCTGATATTAGTATAGTCACTTAAGCTTTGATTGGTGTTAGCATGATATATCTTTTCCATTCTTGCTTTTAACTTATTTGTATCTTTAAAGTGAATTTCTTATAGACTGCATATAGATGGTTTGCTTTCAATCTTTATTGATTAATTGGAGTTGGACCACTTACATTTAATGTAATTATCAATGTGATCAGATTGAACTCTATCAGTTTAGTATTTATTTTTTATTTGTTCCATGTGTTCTGTGTCCATTCTTTTTCTTTTATGTCTTCCTTTGAATTAATGTTTTATTCTATTTTACTTCTTTTTTTATTTTTGATACGGAGTCTCACTTTGTTGCCCTCGGTAGAGTGCTGTGGCGTCACTGCTCACAGCAACCTGAAACTCTTGGGTTTAACCAGCGGTCTCTACCTGTGTGTCACGACCCACAGGAACTGTATTAAAGGGTTGTGGCATTAGGAAGGTTGAGAACCACTGGTTAAGTGATTCTCTTGCCTCAACCTCCTAAGTAGCTGGGACTACAGGTTCCTGCCACAACAGCTGTTTTCTTATTGCAGTTGTCATTGTTGTTAAGCTGGCCTGGGTTGGGCTCAAACCATCCAGCCTCAGTGAATGTGGCTGGCGCCGTAACCACTGTGCTAAGGGCACCGAGCCTCTTTGTTGGCTTATTAGTTGTTATAGCCAAGAAAATGGCCCGTAAGTATGTAAATGCCCTCATCTCAGGGAACTGTGAATATGTTTTGTTACTTAGAAAAGAGCAATTAAGGTTGAAGATGGAAAATAAACTCTGCTCATCAGCTGACTCTAAAATAGGAATATTTTATCTTTTATTATCCTGCATTATCTAGGTAGGCCCAGTGTAAAAGTGGAACATATAACTGTGGAAGAGAGATCTAGAGAGATGTAATATTGCCTGCTTTGCAGATAGGGTGAGGCACCATGAGCCAAGGATGTGGGTGTCCTCTATAAGTTGGAAAAGACAAGAGAATGGATTCTTTCCCTAAAGCCTTCAGAAAAGAATACAGCCCTACCAAACCCTTGATTTTAGCTCAGTGAGATCTTTGTTGGATTCCTATTCTTCAGAAGGGTAAGATAATAAATTTGTATCATTTAAGTCATTACATTTGTAATAATTTGTTATAGCAGTGATCAAAAATTTAAAGCATAATTCTTTGTTCTGTAGTTTTAGTGGTTACTATAGAGTTCATAGTATACATTTTTCACCTTTCAGAATTACCTTAAGGTATATTTATTTCACCTTTGTTTTTGAAAAATATTTTCACTGTTTAAATAAATCTAAGTTGGCAGGGTTTGTTTTTTTTGTTTTGTTTTGTTTTGTTTTTTTTGCTTTTAGTACTTTAAAGATTTCGTACTGATGGCCAGGTGCCATGGTTCATGCCTGTAATCCTAGCACTCTGGGAGGCCGAGATGGGTGGATTGCCTGAGCTCACAGGTTCAAGACTAGCCTGAACAAGAGTGAGACTGCCTCTCTAAAAATAGCCGGGTGTTGTGGTGGGCTCCTGTAGTCCCGTCTACTCAGGAGGCTGAGGCAAGAATCACTTGAGCCCAAGAGTTTGAGGTTGCTGTGAGCTATGACAACACAGCATTCTATGGAAGGTGACAAAGTGAGACTCTGTGTCCAAAAAAAAAGATATTGTACCAATGACTTCTAGCTTGCGTTATTTCAGTAGAGAAATCTGTAATTTTTATCTTTTTTTCCTCTTTTTACGATGTCTTTTTTCTCTACCTGCTTATAAGATTTCCTTTTTATCACTTTTAAGTAATTTCATTAAGTTGTTCTTTAGTATAGTTCTGTGTGCTTAGGGTTTGTTGAACTTCTGTAATCTAGATTAGAATGTGAATTTATAGTTTTCATCAAATTTGGAAAATTGCTGACTGTTATTTCTTCCAATATTTTTCTTCCCCCTCCCTTTGAGAGCTGTAGTTACAAGCATATTTGGCCACTTGAATTTGTTTTGTGGTTTGCTGATGCTCTGTTTATTTATGTTCAGTCATTTTTTCCAGTACATGAAAGATAAGGAATATAAGTAGTACTTAGGCAAGTACTACTATATTACTTCTTTTTTTTGTTAGTTTGTTTTTATTTTGTTTTTTTTGAGACAGAGCCTCAAGCTGTCACCCTGGATAGAGTGCCGTGGCAACACAGCTCACAGCAACCTCCAATTCCTGGGCTCAAGCGAGTCTCCTGCCTCTACCTCCCAAGTAGCTGGGACCACAGGCGCCCGCTACAACGCCTGGTCATTTTTTGGTTGCAGCCATCATTGTTGTTTGGCGGGCCCGGGCTGGATTAGAACTCGCCAGCTCAGATGTACGTGGGTGGCACCTTAGTCTGTTGAGCCACAGGCGCCGAGCCACTTCTTTTTTTTCTTTTTTTCCTTTTTTTTTTTTTTTTTTTGAGACAGAGTCTCACTTTGTCACCCTTGGTAGAGTGCTGTGGCATCGTAGCTCACAGCAACCTCAAACTCTTGGGCTCAAGCAATTCTCTTGCCCCAGCCTCCCTAGTAGTTGGGACTATAGGCTCCTGCCACAATGCCCGGCTATTTTTAGATCAGGCTGGTCCAAACTCCTGACCTCAGGCAATCTACCACCTTGGCTTCCCAAGTGCTGGGATTATAGGTGTGAGCCACAGCACCCAGCCGACAAGTGTTTCATTTTGAAGAATTTCTGTTGAAAATTCTCAAGTCTGACTCAGTGCCTGTGGCTCAATGGGCTAAGGCGCCAGCCACGTACACCTGAGCTGGCGGGTTTGAATCCAGCCCAGCCCGCCAAACAACAATGACAGCTGCAACGAAAAAATGGCCGGGCGTTGTGGCGGTCGCCTGTAGTCCCAGCTACTTGGGAGGTGGAGGCAGAAGCCTCGCTTGAGCCCAGGAATTGGAGGTTGCTGTGAGCTGTGATGTCACAGCACTCTATCCAGGGTGACAGCTTGAGGCTCTGTCTCAAAAAAAAAAAAAAAAAAGAAAGAAAATTCTCAAGTCTACTAATCGTTTCACCTTCATTGTCTAATCTACCATTAAATTCCTGCATTAGATTTTTTTTTATCTCCTACATCTCATACATACTTGTCTTCAGAAGTTTGATTTGGATATTTTTAATGTCTTTTATGTCTCTACTTAATATGTTTAGTCTTTCCTATTAACTTCTTGAACATATGGAATGCAATCATAATAATTATTTTATCCTTGCCTGCCAGTTCTATCATCTTTGTTATTTCAGGATCCTTCTTAATTGATCTTTTTCTTTATTATAGATTTATTTTCCTGCTTCCTGTTCAATTATTTTTGATTGGGTTCCAGACATTGTAAATTTTACCAAGTGAGATGCTAGATACTTTTTATATCACTGTGGGTATTCTTGTGTTTTATCCTGAAATGTGGTTCATTTATTTGAAATTAGTCTGGTTCTTTTGAGTCTTGCTTCAAAGCTTTGTCATGTGACCCTAGAACGGCATTTAGTCTAGGGTTAATTCTTCCACACTGCTGAGAGAAGACTTTTATTAGTACTTTAACTAATGTCTTGTGAATTATGAAGAATAAGTATTATTTTTAGCCCATATGAACTTGAGTATCATTCCCTATAATCCTTTTGGGTGGTTCTTTCCCTGGCTTTGGGTTATTTTTTCATGTATAGGAAATGATCTGTACTCATTTGAATACTTGAGTGGCCCTTCTTCCTATTTCCAGAGCTCTGTCTCTGGTAGCTCTTTTCTTTCCCAGACTCCCAGCTACATCTCTTTAACTCAGAAACTGACTGCTGGCTCTGCCTGTATTTCCCCTTCCTGTTTCCTGTGTTATGGCCTAGAAACATTCTCTAGACAGCAAGCTGGGACAATCATAGGACTCACCTTACTTGTCTTTCATCTCTTTTAATTGCTGTTTTTCATTGTTTTGAATGACATTGTTTCATATATATTGTCTGGTTTTAGAAAATGGTTTCAAGTGGGAGGATAAATCTTATCCCTATTTTCTACCTTGACTAGAAGTGGAAGTTCACCATGTTTTTTGGTACTTTTCTTACTTATTTATTTTTTTTTGTTGCAGTTTGGCCAGGGCTAGGTTTGAACCCACCACCCTCGGTATATGGGGCCAGTGCCCTACTCACTGAGCCACAGGCGCTGCCCATGTCCTTTTCTTTCTTTTAACCTTTTAGCATTCCCTTACTTAGCCACTTATGCTACTACTTATACTACTTATTCTTTAAGACTTGGTTTTACTTCTTCTAGGAAGGCTTCTCTGATATTTACTTTCCCAAATTGGGCCCATATGCTGTCCTAAATATTTCTACAATACTGACTCTATCATTGTATTTTTATCTGAGTGTGAAGTGTATTGTTCAAAATCAGTATATCCAGATATGTTCTTGATTTTATCTCTTTGCATCTTTAGTTGCTATTCCATTGCTCTCTCTTCCTTTTTATCTAGAAATATCAAGCGTAGTCTATACATGCTTTCTTTTCCTTATCTACTTGTATGTAATCCTTAGTCCTGTGGAAATTGGTTTCCAGTGAAGCCATTCTTGCTGGATTTGCTAGTAACTTCCCCGTTGCCAATTGCATAGTATTTTTAGTCTTTGTTTGATTGGACCTTTCTGCATTATTTCACATTGGTTACAGTTTTCCTTTATTTCTTGTTATAGCATACTTCTCTAATTCTGACCATACCTTGTTAGTCAGTTTTGTTGTTCATTTCGTCTGCTCACATCTTAAGCCTTGATAGTCCCAAATATTCTATTACTGAATTTCTAGTTCCTTTATTTACATGCTCTTCTTGTAGTAGTTCATCCACTACATGGCTTCAGCTACTGTCTTTGAGGCTTGATTCCAAGTCTTAGTCCCTACTTGACTTTCCCTGAGGTACTTTAGATTCAATATGTCTAAAACATAACTTGCCTATAATTTCCTTAATGTTGCTCTTCTGTAGTCTATCTTAGTTTTTGACACTACAATAGTCAGTCCCTCACTCAAGACTAGAAGCATGGGTGTCATCTCAGACTCTTTTCCCCAAACCCCGGATCTATTTCAGCTTCACAAATATTAGATCCTTAATATTTTAGAATTCTTCCCACAGGGGGAATTTCCAGTAGTGATGGCAGAGTAAAGTGGTCTGCTGAACCTTTCCACAGGTAATTATTATAAAATCTGTAAAATATTTTAAAAATCTATTTAAAGAACGGGAAAGGATCCAAAAGCAGACAGAAGCTAGGGGAAAGTTTACTTTTGAAAACATAGCAGCTGGCTCGGCGCCTGTGGCTCAACGGGCTAAGGCGCCAGCCACATACGCCTGAGCTGGCGGGTTCGAATCCAGCCCAGGCTCGCCAAACAATGACGGCTGCATCCAAAAATGGCCTGGCGTTGTGGCGGGTGCCTGTCGTCCTGATACCGGAATTTCAGGCTCTTGGTCTCGGCGATTCGAAGAAGGAATCGACGGACCACAATAGTGGTGGTAAGTTAGGATTTATTTATAGGAAAGAATTATAAGTAGAGGGGGATTTAGTTATAGGAAAGAATTATAAGT
>CAUYRH010175416.1:0-40347 GCA_963574655.1 Perodicticus potto | reverse complement strand
TGGTAGACTTTCCAACTCCACCCTTTCCAGAAGCCACAACTATAACTTGTTTAACACCTTCAATCGGTTTCTGCTTTGGAAGACCTCGGGACATAATTTGTGTTCTTCGTTTTAAGGTTCCACTGTCAGCATCAGATAACTTTTTTAAAAAATAAAAAATAAGGCGTCTTAAGTAAGCCATCTCCATTACCATACTTTGAAGTAAAAACAATTCAGGGTTTTTGATTAAGAGGGCTTTCTTTTCTAATTCTGTTCACCTTCACTTTAGTCATATTTATCTACTGCTACTGAAATCAACTGTAAAGAAATATTGTTTAAACTAGTTTGTCTGCCAAGATAATATGATTATTTAAAAAAAAAAAAAAGGAAAGAAAAAACTAAATAAGCTGCCACTTTGCGGAGTTAAGTGTTCCACGTGTTTTCTGTTTAATCTATTTGTTAAATAATCCAACACCAATAACGCAACGTGGAATACTACATCTGTGTTAGAACCATGCCTCAAGTACCGGCAAACCTCAGCCTGGTCCTACTGAGCGCCCGCCTGAAAAGCCGACTGAAGGGGTTTCATTGAGCCGCTAACTGGGCGTGGGCCCTGAGTCCTCAGGCAATGCCAGAGCACCTGCAGCCCTGCAGCCCCGCAGCCTAGCATCTCTGTCCGCCCGCCTCCCCCGGCCCTGCAGCACCACGGACCTGGCGCCGACAAACCAACGCTCGGCTTCTCCCGAGCCGGGTAGCGGCCCCGCCACTACCCCGCAGTACCACACCACCACAACTCCACAGACGATGCCAAGTGCCCATGGCGCGGAATGCTGCCCTGAGGCCTGCTGGGAAATTGTCGCGGTGGGCGCGGGATTATGACGTCACGCAACGCCGCTGTGCTTCCTCTTCGCAAACGGTTTTCCGTTTGTTGCGGGTCCTGTTCGTGGACAGCTGCAGACGTTTTGCAGCGTTTCAGTTAATGTTTGTGAAGCGTTTTTACATACGACATCTCATTTGACCGTTGTAGAAGTCACGGAGTAAGCAGAAGACAAGTATCCTGTTTTTATTAGTTTGAAAATTGAGACTTGAAAAGTTTAAAGAGAAACTTGACCCAACTTACCAGAGGTAGGAAGTGGTGAATCCCAAAAATGACTCCGGGATTTCTTACTGTGCCATATATATGTCACTTAAACACTGTCAATGTTAAGGATTTTACCTTTTTATTTTTTCTTGCAGTGATCTGTAATAATAGTCTGCTTTGTGTTGGTATTCACTACTTAACGTTGCTGGAGTTTCCCTGAAAGAGAGGTCTAGGTGTTTTAGTAGACTGGGAAAATTTAGTTAAGTCAGAAAGCAGGTCTAATGAAAGATTTGCTCAAGAAAGAAGCTGAGCCGGTCACGGTGGTTCACGCCTGTAATCCTGGCATTCTGGGAGCCTGAGACGGGAGGATCCCATATGCTCAGAAGTTGGAGACCCCAACTTGAGCAAGAGCAAGACCCTGTCTATACTAAAAATAGGAAAATTATCCAGGCATTGAGGCAGGCGCCTGTAGTCCCAGCTGCTCTGGAGCAGAAAGAGTTTTTGGACCCAGAAGTTTAAGGTTGCTGTGAGCTAGGCTGACGCCACTGCACTCAGCCTGGGATGAGAAAGAGACTCTTTATCCAAAACAAAAAAAAAAGGAATCTGAGTTAAACCAAGCTTGAGGAAGGAGATGGAAGAAAGGAAGTATCCCTACATACCCAGCAGAAGGGTCCTTTGGAGTATGGGAGTTTACCCTGGCATATTCTTCATAATACTTTATAGAGTTGATTGTAATTTCTTTTCATCTGCTTCTTATTATGTAGGTTGTTTGTTGTATCAAAGACACAAAATTATTTGGTTTATTTTGCTTTAGTCTGATCTTTAATTTTTGTATCCTTAATTCAGGCATAACATATTACTGTAAGGGTTAAATGAGATTTACCAGCAAAGTACAATCTATTTAGTAAACTCTGAAAAAATTACCCCCTGTGTGCAACCTTGTTGTTTCATTCAGTTTTCTTTATCTTACGCTGTTTGACGTTTTTAGCTTATTGTTTTGTATCATTTTCTCACTGTTTCATGACATGTTTTCTCAACTAATTTTATGAATCTTTACATTTTTTCTGCTCATTTTTCATAAATTGCAATCCAAAAGCATAGAGATAAGAACAGCTGTCAAGAATAGTCATTCACTAAACAAGAAATGCTGAATATCTATTTCTCTGCAAATAGCTTTGCAAGTTTTCCAGACTTCTACTTAAAATTTATTCATTTAAAAAATATATATTGAGCAACTAGCATGCACCAAGCACTACACTAGTCATAGGGTATTTGACATTGAACCAGCCATAATTCCTCCACTCAAGGACTTTACAATCCAGTGCTGAAGATAGAATAAGTTAACAAAAGATTACAATATGGTGTGATAAATACAGAAGAAAAGCATTGAATGAGACAGGATTACAAAGAAGGAGCACTCAGTTTAATCAGGAGGCTGCTGAATAGAGTAACATCTAATCTGAATCTTTAGTGTGGGTAATGTGCAAGAGTTAGCTGGGAGAATGGCAAGAGGGTGGCCGAACAAAAGTAAGAAATGGACTATTAAGAACTGCAAAGAAAGCTCGGCGCCTGTGGCTCAATGGGTTAAGGCGCCACACCTGAGCTTGCGAGTTCAAATCCAGCCTGGGCCCGCCAAACAACAATGGTGGCTGCAACCAAAAAATGGCCAGGCGTTGTGGCGGGCGCCTATAGTCCCAGTGACTTGGGAGGCAGAGGCTTGCAAGAGACTCACTTGAGCCCAGGAATTGGAAGTTGCTGTGAGCTGTGATGCCAGGGGCATCTATCCAGGGTGACAGCTTGAGGCTCTGTCTCAAGAAAAAAAAAAACTGCAAAGAAGCTGTGGAGTTTAGGACAGTGACTAAAAGAAATGTGAACGGAGGTTGTTAAGATGGATGCTGCCCAGATCATATAAGCATTTGTACATCATATAAAGGAATTTAGACTTTGACCTGAGGAAACCATAAAGAATTTTAAGCATAAAAGTACTTGTATGATCACATTTGTATTTTAGAAATACTATCATTACCAGGTAAAAAAAAGAAAAATGGTTTGGAGGGGAAAGATCAGAGGCAAGGAGACTTGAGATTATTTCAGTAATCAAAGAGATGCTGGATTCACTTCACTTAACATCTCTGAATTTCACTCTCTCAATAAAATAGCTAATCCCTACTTACAAGGTTGTTGTAAGGTTGAGTATGAGATAATGCCTATAGAAGGCTTATTACCTAATGCACATAGTCAATAACTTTAGCTATTATGACAATTATTTGTCATGGAGAGGTTTATGATGTGGACAACTAGACGAATAGACTGACATTCCCTAAAATATAAAGAGAAGAACAAATGAGACTAAAGCTTGTAGAATAAGTGGTTTAATCATTAATTTCTTTTATCTTTCAGCACATTCAACTTTCAGGAGAGTATTAGAGATGCCCATTGTTGCTTCTTCAACAACCATTTACATACACATATCCAATGCTCTTCTCAGAAGAATACAGGCACTCTCTAGGTTATGAATGAAATAATTTCTGTAGGTTTGTTCTTAAGTTGAATTTGTATGTAGGTTGAAACAGGTACATTTACCTATAACCTGGAATAGCCTCCATTCATGTGAGTTTCAGCTTTCCAGTTCTATAGTGAAGTACAGCTACGTTTCCAACCTCCATACATTGCCCATCCCCTTATGTTGATCTAATTTTCATAGATCAGGCATGTACCACATGTACATATCAGTACAGTAGGCCTAGTTCCATACCTTGACTACCTCCATATATCGACCAGTTTGTTACAGTCCCTTGGGTTATCAACTTAAAGAGTCTACTGTGCTAATATTCATCCAATAAATTCTCTTTCTATCTTAGCCTATTTTGACACAGCAAAATATCTGACCCTGCAAAATGTCAGAGAAAAGAAATTGTTTCCTTGGTTTTGAATTTTGAAAGTTGGGACCTTTTAGGAAAATGGGGACAACCTTGGGAAAGACACTAGATTGGAAGACTTACAAATGATAATACTACATATAAAAACATGTTTTCTCACCTGTATTAGTTAGGATTACATTGGGCTACAAATAGCAGAAAATCATACAAACAAATAGAAGTGTATTAATCTCATTTGAAAAGTTCAGAGGTACAGCCCATAGGTCTGATGAAATGAATCCATAATGCCATCATGTTCCAAATTAATTATTTTTGTTCCATCATATTGATATCCTCATTTTTGAGCCCTCACAGTCATGCAATGGCTGCTGCAATTTCAGGCATCAAGGCTGTGTGCCTCATAGGAAGAGAAGGGAATGAGAAAAATAAATACCTTTCCCTAGAGAGCCTTTGCATTTTTTTATTTGGAAAAAGAACATACACACACACAAAAAAAAAAAAAAAACTTAGATTGGCTAGAACCAGGTCACAGGGAGAGAACCTTAGAAGGAAGAGAAGCTGAGCAATGAAGCACTTAGATGTTTTTAACCAATATAGTGAAAACAGTGGAGAAGATGACTGGAAATGAGTGTTGAATGAACCAACTCAGTTTCTGTCCTAGAGAGACTATAAAAAGTTTCCTGGAATTATAAAGTTTGAAGAGAAGAAAAGTGAGAATTTAAGTATCTGTGGGTTCTTATGCCAGTCATTGATAGCTGGATAACTCAGTGTAGTGAAAGGAAAATTTCTGGGTAGCTTTTGTGAAAGCTTTTGCTTTTCTCATAAAGTAGAACATAGTTGGTGCTAATGGTGCTTTTTCCCCACCTTGACCATGAGTGAGACATCTGGGGATGTGGCAGTCACCTTGTGAATATAAAAAGCACAGTAACAAACACCAAAGATAACAAAGTGGAAGCACAGCAGGAAGATGAATTCTTAGTAATACCAGTCCTGATCTCTTATCTGTAGATTTCTTGTTGTGTGCAATAATTGTTTAAGCCATTGTTGGTCATAATCTGTTACTTAAGCTAAAATTATTTGTGCCCGTTATAGCTCCTAAGAAGGAACACCAAACACTGTGACTTCCTCTTCCTTATTCTCCCAAAATTAATCCCCAGTGGGAAGGGGAGGCAGTAAAATCTAAATCAGTTTGGAGGATGTGAGAAATACAGAATCAAATGCCTCTATTCCCAGGTAGAGCTCAGTGCAGTGGCAGAACCACAGAATAAAAATGGTTGAGAGTTACGTTTAGGCAGATAGGTCTAAGTGAGTCACAGAGTGCTAAAGAGAATTCTGATCCTGAAGAAGTCTTCAGATCAAGAATGAGAGAATACTGGCAACAAACTGCATTGCTAGTTACATAGTATGTCTATGGATGCTGGTATGAATAAATAAAGACCTCAAGGATTAAATTATACCATGTGGATATCTGGATACTACATAGGCTCCCATTAATTTAACTACAACCCTGGTGGAATCTTTATTGAACAAGATTAAATTTCTCCTACCCTACTGAAATTTATAAGTAAATAAATAGTGATAAAAAACAAACAAAATTCTTTTAAATGTTTCCTAACTATATGTATGGTAATATCTTGTATTAATTTTTAGAAAGGAGGTATTTATACTTGCTAGGTTACCTCCACCTATGCCCCTCAAAAAAAGTTATTCTTAGCTGACCAAGGACTCACTCAAAGTTCACATTCCCATACAGATGAGGAATCTGCCCCCAACCTCCCTGTGTACTTAAGCTTCAAGCTGCCTCATTGTCTGCTGAGAACATGTTCTTTACTCCGTTGCTTAATTCACAAAGGAAAAAAAGGTATCTCAGACATTTTAGGAAAGCTTAGAAACTTACAAACTAATACCAGTTGTTTCAATTTCAGGTTACTGTCCACAACTGACCCTTTCATCCTATCCAAAAGTTTACCAAAAAGAAAACCTCACCCCATCTATGGGACTTGATGGCAAACCCATTAATTGATTTTACTTAATTAGTTGACCGCACTTTGCCTCACAGTGTAATTTGTTTCCAAACCTATTCATGACTCTAAACATGAAATTGTCTCTAACCTACATCTGATACTAATTTGTACATTAAAGTATAGAATAATTCTGTTTAAGTGAATAGCTTCCCAATGAGCCAGTTTCTTTGTGTGAAATCTGATCCAGAAATTTGGGAACTTTGCTGGCCTTTCAATATCTTTAGCACACATAAACCAGTTTTGGCAAAGAAGCTCCCCATTCTTATAATTAAAAATTACATAAAGCAGGGTAGCGTCTGTGGTTCAGTGGGTAGGATGCCGGCCCCATATACCGAGGGTGGCAGGTTCAAACCTGACCCCAGCCAAACAGCAACAAAAAAATAGCCAGGTGTTGTGGTAGGTGCCTGTAGTCCCAGCTACTTGGGAGGCTGAGGCAAGAGAATCGCCTAAGCCCTGGAGTTGGAGGTTGCTGTCAGCTGTGACGCCACAGCACTCTACCAAAGGGGATAAAGTGAGACTCTGTCTCTATAAAAAAAAAAAAAAAATTACATAAAGCAGATTACACACACACACATATATATATATAATTTTCATAGACAGGATAGATTTCTGAGAATTTTCCTCCAAATAACTAAAAATCCACCTTTAGACTGTGACAGGATGTGTTTCTAAATGCCCATATCCAAAGCTGGATAAATCATGCATAATTTGACATTTGAATTTCTGATTTATAACTGAACCAAATCCTTGGATAAAGATCACAGGCTTGCATTACAGCTGAATATAGTCTGTATTTAATATTGAAATATTCAAAGAAGATTCTATCCTGAAATAGGAACCACACAATCAGAAATTGTGAAAAGTATTTTTCACTCAAAGCAAATACTTGCTACACACAGGACCGTGGCATTCCCAGGCTTTTGCTTTTTTATTTTATTTTCTCCAGTACCAAACAAGTATTCTTTCAGCCAAACCCCTGCTGCCCTTCGAGTCTATCCTAGAGATTAGAGGGCATAAGACTTTACTAAAACCTTACTTCATTATGTATTCAGAAGGGAATTTTCTGTTTGTACTTTAGAGAACATACCAATGATAATGACAAAGCAGAGCCCCATCAAGATACCAAACCGCTACTTTAGCTAATGTGAAATTCTATTTTCTGCAAAGAAACGGAGATGGTGTAGATTTTTGTCTGTGTTAGGCTGCTACCAATGCGAAGATGTTCTCTATAATCATATGACTTGAATAATATCTTAGTCTACTTGGTAGTCTGGTACCAAATCTCATTGATTCATTTATTAACCTTTTCTATATAGAATTTATTAACCATACATAAAGATAATATACATAATATGTGATAAATATTACAGGCTCAAAATGTATTCAAATATGTATAGGCAAGGAAGTTCTACAAATCACTGTAATCTCTTGAAATACATCCTGTATTCTGATATAGAGCAATAGAACAGAAGTACCAACATTAAGAGTTGTGGCATCGATTTAGTGTCAGGTAGACTAGCAAATTTAAAAGTATGACGTTGATTTTTGTCTTCAGTATTCCACACAGCTCTATCACTGCTTGTAGCCCTCCAATTCATATCATCCACTATTGCAGGCAGTAGTTGGATCCATTTTCCACAGCTGCTGCTTCTCTAGCTTAACTGTATAATGTTTTCAAAAACAGAATTTTCCTAAATACCCATGATACAAGCTAATGAACTTACTGTCGGTCCTATGAGAGGCCATCCACTGAGTATCACTGAACAATCGAATCATTATTGAATCTCTTCCATCTTAAGCTTTTCCAGTCTTTGTTAGTCTTCAAAATAGACGAAAAAGGTTGTTACGTAGAAAATACTTGGGAGGAGGGGGAATTGTTCTAAGGACTTCAATAGCTAATGTTTTAAGCTGGTTAGGATAATAAACAGCTCTTTTAGATACCTAATGAAGTTTTGTCAATAAGTCAAACACTTGATTACATCAAAGACACATTTAACCTCTTATGCAAACTTCTAAACATGTGCAAGACTTGCTATTTTATTTAATCAAGGCTATTTTTATGGGGTAACACACTGGCAATGTGCTGTTGAGAATTCCATTTTTAATAGCAACCAGTTACCACTATAACAAAATCAACATGATTTGCCAATGAAATCCGCTATTCAAGTAATTTTTTTGAAGATTGTATTTTTCTCTAATGCTTTTCCAAAGTACAACTCTTTATAACTTTTCCAGATCTGATGTAAGTCATTATTATTTCAGAGCTGAAGAAAGAGCAGAATAGTATAAGATAGTGGTTCTCAATCTTCCTAATGCCATGACCCTTTAATACAGTTCCTCATGTTGTGGTGACCCCCAATGATAAAATTATGTTCTTTGGTAATCTGTTCTTTTCCAACAATCTCTAAGATGACCCTGGTGATCCCCTACTTCTTATTCTCACCCTTACATAATCCCCTTACATTGAGAATGAGCAGGACCTGTAACTTGCTTCTAACCAGTAGAATACAGCAAAAGTAATAGATGCCACTTCTGTGATTACCTTACCTAAGGCTGTCACTTCCATCTTGCTAGATGTTCTGCCCTGTCCTGTGGAAAAGAAGATATGACAAGGAGCAGTTGATAGCCAGCAAAGAACTGAGGCCTTCAGATCAACAGCCTACAATGAACTGAATTCAGCCAACAACTGTGTAAGATTGAAAGCAGGTCCTTCCCACTTGAGCTTTCAGATGAGTGTCCAGCCACAGATGACTCCTTGATCTTAGCCTCATTAGAGATCACAAAGCAAAGAACTCAGTTAAGCTCAGATTCCTGACCCACAGAAACTGTGGGATAATAAATGTGTGATGTTTTGAGCCACCATGTTTGTGTAATTTGTTCTCAGTAGCTCAGATTTTAATAAGACCACAGTCAGGATCTAGTTTTTTGTGGGAAATTCTTTTTGGCTATTTTCTGAGGGAGAATTGCCTATTTTATTAAAAAATTTAATCCTTTGTATATTTGGAACTTTCATTGAGAGTTATTAAATGTTATCATTTCAGTATTAATTCATTTTATATTAACAAACTTCATAAAATATTATTATAATATTAGGTACTAGAGAATAATACCTTTGCTTCATAAACCAAGTTCTGTTTTTCTTAGTAACATTTATACTCACTCTAGTCATTTCTAGGTGAAAGAAAAATTAGACATTATTACAACTCCTACTCTTCTTTTCCTCAATAACTAAATGGTCTCTTCATTGCTTATTTAAGAAACTACACCTACAGCTCCTGTCTGTCTGCATTACTATTTCATCATAATTCTTCCATAATGATGGCTACAAGTAGGAAGAAAGCAATTTTTGTACTTAAGGTATAAATAAAAAGTTCTGCAAACAAGAATTTTCCAATGACATTCTAACAGCTAACTAAATAACCATAAATCAGCCTAATTGGTGAAAAAATGATTCAGTGCATATGAAGCATTCAATTAACCATACTGCACATACTATATAGTTGTCAAAACCCACAGAATAATATAATTAACACCTATAATAACCTTGGAGACAACCACATCAATGTTGTAAAGAGCTCTGAAAAATTTATCCCTAAAAATGTCTTCGTAGTGGCTTACCGTCTATAGCTCAAGCTGCTAGGGTGCCAGCCACATACACCGGAGTTGGTGGGTTTGAAACCAGTCTAGGCCCGCCAAACAACAATTGACAACTACAACCAAAAAATAGCCAGGCATTGTGGCGGGCACCTATGGTCCCAGCTACTTGGGAGGGTGAGGCAAGAAAATAGCTTAAGCCCAAGTGTTTGTGGTTGCTGTGAGCTGTGACGCCACAGCACTCTACCCAGGGTGACAGCTTGAGACTCTGGCTCAAAAAAAAACTTCCTAGAATCTTCATTGAACCTGAAGTCTGTGTAATTCCTTTTTCTCCAGCTTTATTGAGGTATACTTAACAAAAATTGTATATATTCAGGTTCACAATTGCCATGAGGTTGTCAGAGCAGTTATTATTAGTCTCATTTCTGGATAAGGAAATGAGGGATAAGAGAGGTTATATAATTGGTTTAGGGCAAATTGTTGAAAGAAAAATGGAGATGAAAGTCATTATTACCTATATAGGGCTCCTGTACGCTCTTGACAACATAATCTTCCATTAGGACCAGCTATTGTAGGCAGCGTACCTGGGGAAAATAGCACTACCCCTGCAGAAAGAAATGTAAATTCCTCCTCTACTACATAAATTCAGCAGCCATTTCCATGTCTAAGCTTCTCGTATAAATTTAGTTTAACTTAGCTTTAGTTAAAAGTAATTTATTTCAGAGGCCCCAAACATTTAATAGCCTTCCTTTCATCTGCATTGAAGTTGCATTTTAGTTTGTGAGGTATTCAGATTTTCATTAAAATATTATTTGTATCCCAATAATAGCTCTTAATCCCTCTACCATTCTTAATTCTGTCATTTCTTAAAATTCTGCCTCACATTTTTCTTTGTTCATAAAGACTTCTGATCGTTTCATCAACTATTGATATTCACCTTCCTTAACAGTTAACATTTTAATTAAAAGAGCACAGATTGGCTCGGCACCTATAGCTCAAGTGGCTAAGGCACCAGCCACATACACCAGAGCTGGTGGGTTCGAATCCAGCCCAGGTCTGCCAAACAACAATGACAGCTACAACCAAAAAATATCCTCATAGTGCTGGGTGCCTGTAGTCTCAGCTTCTTGGGAGGCTGAGGCAAGAGAATTGCTTAAGCCCAGGAGTTGGAGGTTGCTGTGAGCTGTGTGACGCCACGGCACTCTACCCAGGGCAACAGCTTGAGACTCTGTCCCCCCAAAAATAAAAAAATAAAATAAAAGAGCACAAATTTAAGGTGCAATTTGATTGCTTTCATTTTAAACATTTAAGTTAGCAAAGTTTGCCTTTGTCAGTTCTCTCTTACACAACCTACTTTTAGTCATAATTCAATATTGCCTTAACACAGAAAATTATTTTAAATGCCCATAATTACTTTTAAATTCCATCTATATCATTTTATCCTTTATTCAGTTTTGAAATTTATTACATACTGCTTTTACTGTTTTCTAGTTGTGTCTTCTCTTACATAGGACTTTGTAGTATTTGAGGAACAGAATTATATCACCATAATAATTTGTATCATACATATGTGTACATTGAACAGTGCCAGGCACATTGTTGGGACTCACGAATTACGCACTGGTTAGGAATTATGCCAACAATGCATAGTGGAAATATCACTGGAGTAGAGAAGTTGAAAAGCCTGGGATAGTGTCAGAACTCTGGTACTAACTGTATGACCCCAGACAAATTATTTAAGCCTACATCTATTTCTTCTACATACCATCAAGAAATTAAACTAAAGAATTTGTGGATTTATCTTCCAAGCACATATTTAACTAAAATAAGAACTGACAAAAACAAAGTTCTGTAACCTCGCTGTTTCTAAAATAATTTTGAGAAAAACAAGTCAAATGCAGGGAATCCTGAAAGCCACCACTGAAGTCACCATACATAGGGAAACTGGGAAATTGTAGCTAAATGTACCTTTATTGACAAAATAGTCGTTATAGAATTTTACAAACTATCAAAGTATTTACAAAATATTCTCTACATGTTGGCTACCTCTTTATAAAATTGACACTCTCTCTATATATATATGTATATCAAAATAAATGTTGATTTCCCTATGTCTATTGATTCAAGAAAATCCCAATCATAATCCAATTAATGAGCTAATTTGGAAATTCAAAATATGTAGAACATCTAAAAAAATAAAGAGCAGAATAGGAGGATTTACTCCTGACTTGGGAATAATCAAAAGTATCTTAGATGGGTCACAGAACACAATCACCATTTTTAAAATTGAAAAATTAGGTATGACCAAAACTTAAAACTTCTGATCATCAAAAGAATTAGGAAAATGAATTGCCAACGTATAATACCTACAAATCAAAATAACCTAGGAATAAACTTAAAGAAATAAAAGGTGTATACAAAGAAAACTATAAAACATCAACTAAAAAAATTAATGGAAAGATAGTTCATGTTCATGGATTGGAGGAATCAATATTGTTAAAATGTCCATACTACCCAAAGCAATCTACAGCTTCAATACAATATCAAAGTACCAATGGTATTCGTTTCACAAAAAATTTGAAAAGCACTATTAAAATTTATATAGAACCACAAAAGATCCTGAATAGCCAAAGCAATCTTAAGCAAAAAGAAAAAAGCTGGCTGAACACAATGGCTCACACCACTAATTGTAGCACTTTGAGAGGCCAAGTTGGGAGGATGACTTGAGGCCATGAGTTCAAGACTAGCTTAAGCAATATAGGAAGACCCTATTTCTTCAAAAAATAGAAAAATTAGCTGAGTGCCTTGGCACATGCTTATGGTCCCACCTACTCAGGAGGCTGAGGCAGGAGGATCACTTGAGCCCAGGATTTTGACATAGCAGTGAGTTATGATGATACTCTAACCCATGCAACAGAGTGAAACCCTGTCTCAATAAGAAAAAAAAGAAAGAAAGAAAGAAAAAGCTGGAGGCATCACATTACCTATCTTCAAATTATACAAAAATCTATAGTAAAATAGTAATGAAAACAACAAAGTACTGGCATAAAAACAGACACATAGGCCAATGAAACAGAATAAAGAACTCAGAAATAAACCCAAGCATTTACATCAGTTCATTTTTGACAAAGGCACCAAGAACATACATTGGGGAAAGGACAGTTTCTTCAATAAATTGTGCCAGGTAAACTGGATATCCATATACAGAAGAATGAGACTAGATCACTCTCTCACCATATACAAAAATCAAATCAAAATGGATTAAAAATTTAAATGTAAGACCTGAAACTATGAAACTGTTGGGAGAAAACACTGGGAAATGCTCCAGGACATTGGTCTGTGCAAAGATTTCTTGAGTAAGACCTCAAAGGTATAGGCAACCAAACCAAAAATAGATAAACGGGATCACATCACACTAAAAAGCTTCTGCACAACACAAGAAACAATCAACAATGTGAACAGAACCCAGAGAGTAGTAGGAAAAAAACGTGAACTACCCATCTGACAATAATGAACAGAATATATAAAGAACTCAACTCAATAAGCAAAGACTTGAAAAGGCATTTCTCAGAAGATATACAAAGGGGAAAAAAAAAAAAAGAAAGAAAATATGCTCAACATCACACTAATAATCATAGAAATGCAAATCAAGACTACCGTGAGATATTATCTCATCCTAGTTAAACTGATTTTTATCAAAGAGGTAATAACAGATGCTGGCAAGGTTGTAGAGAAAGGGGAAGACTCAGACGCAGCTGGTAGGAATGTGAATTAATAGAACCACTATAGAGAACAGTAAGGAAATTCCTCAAAAAACTAAAAGTAGAACTACCATATGGTCCAGCTATCCCACTGCTATGTATACATCCCAAAGATAGGACGTCCATGTATCAAAGAGATATATACATTCCCATGTTTGTTGTAGCATTATTCACAATAACCAAGATAGGGAATCAACCTAAGTGTCCATCAATGGATAAATGAATAAAGAAAATGTAATATGTATAGTCCACCAAATAAAGAATGAAATCCTATAACCTGCAACATGGATGGAACTGGAGGACATTATGTGAAGTAAAATAAAGCCAGCCACAGAAAGACAAATGTCATATGTTCTCACTTGAATGAGAGAGCTAAAAAAATTGATCTCGTGAAGATAGAGACTAGAAAGATGGTTACTAAAGTCAGGGAATGGTAGTGGGTGGGGGATAAAGAGGGGTTGGTTAATGAATACAATAATACAGTTAGATGGAAAAAATAAGATATAGTGTTTGGTAACACAACAGCGCAACTATAGTTAACATTAATTTATTGTATATTTCAAAATAACTAGAAGAGTGTAATTGGAATGTTCTTAACATAAAGAAATGATAAAGCTTGGAGTGATGGATATCCCAGTTACCCTGATTTGATCATTACACATTGTATGCTTCTACCAAAATTTCACATGTACCCCATAAATAAGTACAACTGTTATGTATCCATAGAAATTAATTTTTTTTTTTTTTTTTTTTTTTTTTTGTAGAGACAGTCTCACTTTATCACCCTCCATAGAGTGCCGTGACATCGCACAATTCACAGCAACCTCCAACTCCTGGGCTTAGGCGATTCTCTTGCCTCAGCCTCCTGATAGCTGGGACTACAAGGGCCCGCCACAATGCCCGGCTATTTTTCTGTTTTGCAGTTTGGCCGAGGCCGGGTTTGAACCTGCCACCTTCAGTATATGGGGCCAGCGCCCTACTCGATGAGCCACAAGTGCCGCCCAAATTAAAAAATATTTTAAAAATTTAAAGAAAATGAACAGTCAAGCCGCAGACTGGGAGAAAATATTCATAAAATGTGTATCTGAAAAGGACTGCTTTCCAAAACTGTACTATTGAACTGTACTGTTCAATATGGTAGTATTAGCCAATGTAGCCATTTTAATGTAAATTTATTAAAATTAAATACAATTAAAAATTCATGTCTTTATTTGCAATAGTTACTTTTTCTCAAGACAGGGTCTCACTCTGTCAGCCAGCCAAGAACCTCAAACTTCTAGGCTCCAGGGGCCCTCCTGCCTCAGCCTCCTGAGTAACTAAAACTACAGGTGCACTCTACCATGCCCAGTTAATTTTTTCTATGTTACCCAGGCTGGCTGCTCTCCAACTCCTGACTTCAAGCAATCCCTCCCACC
Source organism: Perodicticus potto (assembly GCA_963574655.1). Lineage (NCBI taxonomy): Eukaryota > Metazoa > Chordata > Mammalia > Primates > Lorisidae > Perodicticus > Perodicticus potto. The sequence continues at coordinate 25,614 of CAUYRH010175416.1, read as the reverse complement.
TTGGCCTCCCAAAGCCTGAAGTTACAAGCTGAGTCATCATGCCTAGCCTCTGCACTAGTCACATTTCTTTCTTTTTTTTTTTCCCCCAGAGTCTCACTATATCACCCTCAGTAGAGTCCTGTGGTGTCACAGCTCACAGCAACCTCATACTCTTGGGCTTAAGCGATTCTCTTGTCTCAGACTCCCAAGTAGCTGGGACTACAGGTGCCTGCCACAACACCAGGCTATTTCTTCGTTGCAGTTGTCATTGTTGCTTGGCTGGCCCGGGCTGGGTTTGAACCTGTCAGCCTCAGCGTATGTGGCCGGCACCCTACCCACTGAGCTATGGGTGCCACCACTAGTCACATTTTATAATAAACATACTAGAAAATTTATAGAGTTCTCTTGAATGAACAGCATTGATCTAGAATATAAACCACAACTCATAATTTAAAAATCCAATTGAAAAATAGACAGAGGTTTGAAAAGATGCTTCATATAAGTGAAGGTACATGAATAGCCAGTAAGTACATGAAAAAGTATTCAACATCATTAGTCATCAGGGAAATGCAAATTAAAATTATAGCGATATATCACTACATACTTACCAGAATGACTAAAACTTAAAGAGCTGACAAAAGCAAATGTTGACAAGGTTGTGGGGCAACTGAAACTTTCATACATTGTTGGAGGAAATTTAAAAAGGTACAAGCACATTGGTTATGGTCTGGCATTCTAAGATTTAAATATGGACCACCCATGACCTAGCAATTCTACTCCTAGGCATTTACTCAAGAGAAATGAAAATGTATGAGAAGACATAAAATGTAAAAGTTTTTAACAGCTCTATTCGTAATAGCCCCAAATGGGAAACAGCTGAAATGCCACAAACAAGAAGAATAGATTTTAAAATTGTGTCATATTCATAAATAAGAGCCAATTAGGAGGATCAAACGTGCAATAGCATTGATGAATCTCAAAAACATGCTAGTAAAAGAAATTTAACATACTGTATGATTCCATTTATGTGAAATTCTGGAATAGACAAAACTAATCTCTGACAGAGAAAAATTTAGAACAGCAATTGCCTCTGGAGGAGGGATTATTTGGAAAGGAAGGAATTAAAAAACTCTCTGGAATGATAGCAGTATTCTACATTGTAATAGTGGCTTTGGTTATTTGTCAAAAGTTAGTGAATACATACTTAAGATTTGTCCATTTAATTGTATGTAAATTTTATATTTTAAAAACTATAAAGAAATACTCTGGTTATTGCAACACATGCTGGAGTGTTTAGGGGGAAGTGTACTGATGTCTGCAATGTAAAAATGTATCCAAAGGCTCAGCACCTGGAGCTCAGTGGTTAGGGTGCCAGCCACATGCACCGGGGCTGGTGGGTTGGAACCTGGCCAGGGCCTTCAAAACAACAATGACAACAATAACAAAAAAGTAGCCAGATGTTGTGGCGGGCTCCTGTGGTCCCAGCTACTTGGGAGGTTGAGGCAAGAGAGTCACTTAAGGTCAAGAGTTTGAGGTTGCTGTGAGCTGTGATGCCACAGCACTCTATCAAGGGTACATAGTGAGACTCTGTCTCAAAAAAAAAAGCATCAAAAATTAGATGGATTAATAGGTGACTAGATATATAATAGAGTAAGGAGAGAAAAATGTTAATGATGAAATTGAGGTGGTATGAATAGATTTTGCTGTAAAATTATTTCACTCTAAAATTCTTTCAACTCTGCTATATGTTTGAATTTTTCATAATAAAATGTTGGTGAGAAAAAAGATAGGGCTTCCAGGATGAAATTTCCAAGGCTAAGTCTCCAAAATAAAAATTGGAACAAAAATTACCAAGTCAAAATCATGTTTTCTCTCAGCTTTTTCCACAGCCTCATCCTACAGCTCCCTGAGCTGCATTTCTCTGTTTCACATTAGACAATTCCATCCCTTCAGGGATTATGGGTGTTATCAGAAAGAAAGCACTCAGAGTCCTGGCAGCTTCGATTTTTACTTAAAGCTGTTTTTATCTCCTGTGCAAGAGAAAAGGAAGACTCTGATTTAGAGTTGTTATATCTTAGTAATCCCACTCGAATCAAAATGAGAATGAACATGGACTGGTAATATTATTTCCAAAAATAAAGTTTAAACAAGAAATCAGGAAGAAAAGAAAATGATTAAAAAGAATGTAGACAATACTTTTATTCTCCAGTAAAAGGAATCAGTACTCCTTAGAGAAATGGCTAACTCTAGGGCTGAGCAGGAAATACAACATGAGCCTTAGAGCATCTTCTAGTTCAAGAAAGGAAATGCTAAAAACAAATACTACAACAAGAACACAGAACACAATTATGGGAGGATGTCCAAGGGACCCAAGACCCAATTGAAAGAGTTCCTATTGACCAAAGCTAGAACAATGTCAGAAACAAAATAAAGTACTATTAGATTATAACCCAAAGTAAAAAATATGCAGGGGTCCATGCTGATATAAATAAATGAAGAATAAGTAAATAGGGAGAAGAGATGTGTCTCCCTTGTCAAAAAATTCCAAACAAATTAAAGGAGATACTTCCCCCTCAAAGAGGTTGAGCTTCACTCCCCACACCTTAAGCTCACATAGTGACTTCTTTCCAAAAAGTGGAATATGAACAAGGTTAGAAAAGAGAGTGGAAACACCTGACTAACATTTCCACAGTCAATTGATCAAGGTCAACATCAACAGTGTTATTATAATCATATTGATAGTATGTACCTGTTGTATAATAAAGAATTTGACTAGCCTTCACTCTCATTCCTGGGAGAGAGACTCTAAATCCTTGGAATTTCTCATGTACTATGAGTGTCTTTGTTATTCATGGACACCCTCAGACCATACCTGAGTTATGCTAACGACATAGCTCTGGATGGAGGCTACAAAGACCAATCATGTACTTAGAAGGTTGGAAGCTTTGACTCGAGTAGTATCAGCCCAGCCTAACTTCCCCCATGGAGGGGATGGGTGCTGGAGACAGAGTTCAGTCATGCAGCAAATAATTCAATCATGCCTATGTAAGGAGACCCCATTATAAACTCTGGAGACCAAAACTCAGGATAGCTTTCTAGCTGGTGACCACAAAAGTGTGTGTGTTCAGAAGTGTGACAGACATGTGACACATTCTGACTCTCTGGGGAAAGGACATGGAAGTTTGTGTTTGAGACTCTCCCTGGGCTCTCCCTATGTGTCTCTTCATGTGGATGGTCCTGGTTTGTATCCTGAAGTTGTAATCAAAGTATAGCTCTGTCTTGAGTTCTGTAAGTCATTCCAGTAAATTATCAAAGCTGAGGGGCATGTGGGGCTTGAATTTGTAGTTAGATGATCAAAAGTGTGGGTAACCTGGGAATTCCCAAACTTATGGCTGGCACCTGAAATGGGAGCTTTGTTTTGAGGACTACGCCTTTAACCTGGAGTCTGTGCTAACTCCAAGCGGTTAACATCAGTACTGCATTGAAGTATTTCAGCATCCTTGATATGATAGGAGTAAAAATGGCACTTTACCTGTGTGTAATGTATCTAATGATGAGAAAAACAAATCTCAGCAAAGGAAAGTCTGTAATATACTTCATCAGTACTCTTCAAAATTGTCCAGATAATCTAAAACAAGGAAAGTCTGAAAACAATCCCAGCAAAGAGTTGCCTAAGGAGACATAGTGATTAAACATAATGTGGTAGCCTAGATAGGATCCTGGGAGAGAAAAAGGACATCAGGTAAAAATTAGAGAGACCTGAATAAAGTATGGACTTTAATTAATGTCTTTACACTGGTTCATTAACTGTGACAAATGTAACATACTAAGGTAAGATATTTATAATAAGAAAAAATAGGTGCGGGGCATATGAGAACATTCTGAATGGTCTTTGTAACTTTGTTAATCTAAAACTATTCTGAAATAAAATGAAAAAGTCATAGAATTCTAGAGATATTAAATGCAGGCCTAGACAATTCCTGAATATGAGTGAAAAAGAAATATGGTAGGACCCAGGAGGGAGGTTTCTAGGAAGAAATAGAATTCACAGAGTAACTGAGATATTCAACTGTCTTTCTACAAAGAAGTAACAAATATTACATATGAAACTAAGCAAATAAGAAAATGAGATATAACAACATGTGAAAAAATAAAAGGCTCTAGCAGAAAGAAATTTACTTAGGGAATACTGTGTTATTTATAAATCATATTAATATAAATGATATTGACTTACACAAAATTTTTAACATAACTAAGTTAGGAGATTGGAAGGAGAACGTATATGTCACTCACATCCCAATAGGAAGCAGGTGATACACTCAGATGAAGATAAACCAGACTTTGTATACAAAGGGATTTTTACAAAGATGCAGGCAGCATGTAAGGAAATCACGGAGATAGTTCATAACCCAGGGTTGTACTCCTTATGCCCAAAGGCAGAAGGGAAGGAACAGTAACCAAAATCTACAATAAGTTGACTGTGATAAGGAGACCACTTTGGCAGAAACAATGACCTTTATTTGAGGGACGGGGCTGGGAGTTGGGGTAATAAATACACTATCCTCTCTCATTTCCCTCCCTCACACCTCCCATCTTCTCCCTACCGGCCAAACTCAACAAGGAGCACAAAGGCATGGGAGCCACTAATGTGGCCCATACACATGACACCCCTGGGACAGAGGAAGTGGAGGGACAGACAGAAGGTGTGTGCAACAGATGTGAAGTGTGATAGTGTAAAAAAGCTAAATCCTCATCTAACCATAATGACAATTTGGGGGGGTATTGTTATTGTTGTGGCTATTTTTTGAGACAGTCTCACTCAGTCACCCTGGGTAGAGTGCCATAGTATTGTGGCTCAGAGCAACCTCAAACTCTTGGGCTTGAGCAATCCTCTTGCATCAGTCTCCCGAGTAGCTGGGATTACTGGCGCCTGCCACAACACCAGCTAGTTTTTCTAATTTTAGTACAGACAGGGTCTTGCCCTTGCTCAGGCTGGTCTCTACCTCCTGAGCTCCAGCAATCCACCCACCTCGGCCTCCCTGAGTGCTAGGATTACAGATGTGAGCCGCTGTGCCCAGCTGGCAATTTTGTTTTTAAAATGAATCTTAAAATAGTAGTATGTAAATATTATTTATCTAAACAGAAGGAAAGCTCAAGAAACAGCTAGTAATGAGCATTCCTGAAGAAGATAACTGCATGGGGAAAGTATAGAAGTTGGAAAGTTCAAGTATTCAAAGAGCAAGCAGCCCAATTTGTTTGTGCTGTAAGGAACCTGCAAAGGAAATGTGACAGATAAAATTGAAGGGACAGATTAGGGTCATATCTTGGTGGTTCTGATTGCCAGAATGAGGATTCTGTATTTAAACAGTGGTGAGCTTCAACTAAGAGAATGATATAATGACAGCTAAGCTCGAAATGTTACCAGAAGAAGAGGGTTGGCAGCCTGTCACTGTCAGCCAATATGCAGAGACAGGCATAGGTCCACGAAACTTTGTCATTAGACTAGCAATTCTGAAGAACAGTGAGAGTAGTTTCTCTAAGACGTCTAATTCTTCCATTTCCAAATGGAAAGTTTATACATGAAAGCTCAAAGTAAAAAAATCACATTAATCTTTATCTTAAACCACAATAATCAGCATAACTTGTGATCCAAAACAACACTCCAATTCAAAAGTTAATCTCCTAAATCAATTCTCCTAAACTACTCAAAATAGGCATCTTTAGGGTGGGAGCAACATTTACAAAACAATAAGAATGGGAGATAGGGCTGGCGATGCAGTGGCTCATGCCTGTAACCCTAACAGTGGAAGGCCAAGGCAAGTGGATTGCCTGAGCTCACAGGTTCAAGACCAGTCTGAGGAAAATGAAACCCTGTCTTCTAAAAATAGCCTGGCGTTGTGGTGGGTGCCTATAGTCCCAGCTTCTTGGGAGGCTGAGGCAAGAGAATCATTTGAGCCCAAAAGTTTGAGGTTGCTGTGAGCTGTGACACCACGACACTCTACTGAGGGCGAAAAGTAAGACTCTGTCTCAAAAACAAAAACAAAAAAAATGGGAGATAGGAGGTAAAGATCACTTAGGACCTAAAATAGCCATACCAGCTTCATCATGCTGGCCCTAGCCAGACTGACTCCACATGCACTCACAAGAAAGATTGATCTGGCAGTGATATACAGTGATACTTTTTAATTAAAGTAAAAAATAAAAACCCCAAATAATGTGAGACTTGGTAGATACTATTTCATAGTTCCAGAGTTTTCTAACATAACAGGTGTCAATGAGAAAGAAAAGATGACATTAACCTGGAAGATATCTGAAATTAAGATTGGAAAAACTTCATTCACTCAAAAAATTTGCACCAAATGCTCACTAAGTGCCAAGCACAATTGTTGGCAGTGGGGATACAGCAATGAACAAAGCACACAAAAACTCCTATCCGCATGAAGCTTATATTCTGGAAGAGGGAAACAAATAATGAACAAAACAAGTGCTGTGAACTCCACAGGTCCTGTGAAGAAATACGAAGCAGGAACATAGGATTGGAAGTTTGAGAATATTAACTTGCACTTTTAAATGACTTTGAGGTGGGCCTGGGATATCCAGGTAAAGGTGCCCAGAAGCCTGGAACTCAAAAGAAATTAGAACAAGAATATGAAATAGGCAAGAGGCAGACACTACAGCTAGACATGTTGTCTAGTGAGTCAGCCTGCTGTTCACAGGGTATTATTTTCTTGACATAGCCACTACATTCTCCCAGTTTTGCAGTTAAAAATATTTTTATTTTGGCTACGCACAATGGCTCATGCCTGTAATCCTAGCAATCTGGTAGGCCGAGGGTGGGAGGATTGCTTGAGGCCAAGAGTTCAAGATAAGCCAGAGCATGAGCAGACTCTGTCTCTACAAAAAAAAAAAAAAGGAAAGAAGGAAGGGAGGGAGGGAGGGAAAAAGAAAGAGTAGCTTTACATACTAGCATTCACCTGTAGTCCCAGTTACACAGGAGGCTGAGGCAGTAGAAGGACTTGAGTCCAGGAATTTGAGGTTTTGGTGAGTTATGATTACACCATTGTACCCTAGCCTAGGTGACAAAGTGAAAAAACACATTTTCTTTTTTATTTTTTTCAGTGCATCTATAGATGACTGGGCTTGGGACAAATAACACATGCTAAAATTACAGACTGATATAAAGTCAGAATCTCACACTAACGTGAGAAATGTAACTGTCAGCTATAGAGCTCATGCTACTTAGTTAAAGCCTACAGAAAAGTCTTTGTTGGTAGCTAGAGCATGATCTTAGTCCTCCTTGCTGATCACAGAATCAGAGCTAAGAGAATTAGGTGAAAATCTTCATGACTATTCATTAACACCACAGAGACATTTACCAAGGGGCAGCGATGCTGCTTTCTGCTTCGTGATCTGTCTACCATCTTTCTAGGCAGAGGTAGAAAATGATGTCACAGTCTTCCTCTTTGACTTTCTCCTGGGTTCCTACAGACCATTTCCCTGCATTCTTTTGTATGTGGAATATTGTACTGTTTCTTTCCAAGTGGGATAAAACTGGATAGTATTGTTATGATTTATGGAATATTGAGGCTTGATGGAAATGGAGATAGTAACAGCTTTATCTTTAAAGTATCTAGATCTATCCAGAAACTTTTCCAGGGCTTCTGAGTAAATGCTATATGTCACAAGATACTGAGAGAATTCAAGAGAACCAGGCCAACCTCTTTTTCTGCAATCAGGCCTTTCCCATCCCTCTCTACTCATTTTGACATGTGACTTACATGGTATAAAAGAGACTGAACTGAGAAGTAACTGAAATGTGTTGCTATTGAAGATGTATCACCCTTTATTATTTTTAATACCTACTATGTGCCAAGCACTTTTATAAATGCTAGGGATACAATAGTGAGTTCCCCACGGAGTTTACAACTTAATGAGGCAAGAACTGTATTTGTCAAACATTTGTCAAAGTTAATTCCTTGATACGTCATATTACATTTCTGCCCCTATAACGTCAGGACTCATCATGAAGACAATAAAGTTAGCTAAGATTTTTCAAGCCATGTCTGTCTCTCTCTTTTCTGTTACTCCAGTAGGTCTGTAGATACTGAGAGGGAAAGGCTACCCTGGTCTTGACAATAGCTGCTGACAACATAGAGTATGTACAGAAAGGGATCAGCTAAAATAAGAAGGATATATAGGCAAGAAAAGAGAGCCAGGAACAGAAATGCCTACAGTTAGGGAACAACAAGAAGTGGAGCCAGTAAAGAAAATGGAATAGTTCAAGGAGAGCGGGAAGAGCAGTCTGATACTGTGCCGCAGAAAGCAAGGAAGAATGGAGGGGGTCAGCAAGAGACACAGGTGATGCATTGAATTTGGTGACAAAAAAGTTATTGGTCATCTCCACGAGGGTAATTTCAATGGAGGGAGGTCAGAAGGCAGTATGTGGTCATCTCCACGAGGGTAATTTCAATGGAGGGAGGTCAGAAGGAGAAGCGGGAATAATGAGTGGCTCCTGGAAGGACAAGAAACTAGCACCATCTCTGTCTCTTCTCAAATAACTTTCACCAGGAAGGAGAACAAGGGCTCGTCTATCCAGAAAGCCCATCGCTTCCATATAATAGGGTGAGCACTTCTCCCAGTTTGCCCAGGATTTTCCCGGCGTTAGCACTGAACGTCCTAAATGTGGAGAAGCCTCTCAGTCCTGGGGGAACTGGTACTATTGGGCACCCAAAATGCAAATGCCTACGGCACTATTCTGAGCAGGCTTTAGATACCTCTTGGTGATTATTGGGTTTTGTTTGCTTTTTCGTTTCTTTTCTTTTTTTTATTCCAGATAAATATGAGGGTAAGAATGATTAAGTTACAGTGTTTGCATTTGTTAGGTAAGGTCCGTGTTGTAGTTGTGCCCCTCGCCCAGGAGGTGTGTCAAATGCCCTTGCATTGTGGCCATTAAATGGGAGCACACCAATCCCCCTTCCTCCTCCCCTTTCACCTTTTCTCTTCCCCACCTCCCCCCAACTTGGATTAAATTGAGTTTTTCTTTTGTGTGGGCGTGTATTAGTTTGTCTACTGGCTTCGTATTAGTATTGAATACATTGGATCCTTGCTTTTCCATTCTTATGATTCTTTACTGGTGATTATTGTTTTAAACAATGTTATTGAGATACAATTTAAATAGCATAAAATTCACCAGTTCTGGGAATCGTTTAAACAACAATCTCAGGTCGGGCTGTACACTAAAATTATTGAGAAACTTTTAAAGAATACCAGTGACAGCTCCCCACCCCTAGGAGTACCTCGGGCCCAGGTGTTATTTTGTAAAAGCAACCCAGTTGATTCTAAAGTACAACTTACAGTAAAGAAAAACACAAAAATATCAGTGTTTTTCTAAGTTTTCAAGAGGTGAAGTAAGCACTCAAGTGGATATGATAATGTCCATAGGCTTCACAAAAATGGGTAAATTTTTGAAAAAAGTAGGAAAAAGAATATTTTAAATATTAGTTTGTTTTGGATTTTTAGAGCCAAATTTAATAACTTAGATGGAATTTTAATAATTAAAATGTACTATAGTAATTATTTTGGTAGGAAAACAATAATGTATATCCACATTTTGCATGAAATCCTGTTTCTGATTATACAGCAGTCCTACAAAATAAGAAAGCGTATTCTAAAATTTTATATAGATGAATAAATATTTTCTGTGAATGTATAAGAGGGAATTTTTCAAGATTAACTCTTCTGTCAGCTTTCCAAAAGCTTTTAAATGGTAAAATGTTATTGATTTCTGTGTAAAATGTGATTATATTTTCTATAAATGTGTTTCTCACTGAATCCAAATCAAATTAAAAATGCCCTGTTATATCCACAGGAGGCTCCCTAAAAAAAAAAAAAAAAAAAAACAATGCTAATTCCAAAATATGTTTTGGCCTTTTAAAAATTAATTCACTAGGACACTGGGTTGATACATATTGAGCAGGATAGGCATCCAAAAATAATACATTACTGAAAATTATTATCAGATAGGCACATAAATATTATGAGCAAAAAAGACCAGATAAAAATGCTTTTTAGTGATCAATAATACAGTGATTTTGAGTTTCAGCTCACAATTTGCATTAGCAAAAAATATAACTTATTTTTCTACAACTCAAATCCGTTTCTGTTTTGAACCCTAACTCTGCCTGTATGGAGCACGGCACAATCTGGCTCTGTTCCTGAATGCCTTGCACAGTCACAGGTTTTATCCTCTTCCTGGGACTTTGTCAAAAATGCTGGGCACAGGACCTTCAACAAAAGACCCACCAATTTCTATTTTTCCAGTGCTTCCTTGCTCTTTCTCTTCTCTCCAGACACCCCTAATAAAGGGCATCCATTAGAAAGCCACAGCTAAGGCTCGGTGACTGTGGCTCAACGGGCTAAGGCGCCAGCCACGTACACCTGAGCTGGCGGGTTCAAATCCAGCCTGGAACCGCCAAACAACCAAAATATGGCCGGGCGTTGTGGCGCGCACCTGTAGTCCCAGCTACTTGGGAGGTGGAGGCAAGAGACTCGCTTGAGCCCAGGAATTGGAGGTTGCTATGAGCTGTGATGCCATGGCACTCTATCCAGGGTGACAGCTTGAGGCTCTATCTCAAAAAAAAAAAGGCCACAGCTAACCAACCCAAATGTCCATCAATCCATTCATAGATCAACAAACTGTGGAGTATATATACCATGGAATACTATTCAGCCATAAAAAAGATAGAGACTTTACATCTTTTATGTTTACCTGGATGGAGTTGAAACACATTCTTCTTAGTAAAGCATCTCAAGAATGGAAAAATAAATGTCCAATGTACTCAATACTAATATGAAACTGATATATAAACATTTACACACTCATATGAACAATAAGACACAAATATAGGCTCGGTGCCTGTGGCTCAACAGGCTAAGGCGCCAGCCACGTACACCTGAGCTGGCCGGTTCGAATCCAGCCCGGGGCCCGCCAAACAACAATGACCGCTGCAACCAAAAAAAAAAAAATTTGACTCGGCGCCTGTGGCTCAACCGGCTAAAGCGCCAGCCACGTACACCTGAGCTGGCGGGTTCGAATCCAGCCCGGGCCCGCCAAACAACAATGATGGCTGCAACCAAAATACGGCCGAGTGTTGTGATGGGCGCCTGTAGTCCCAGCTACTTGGGAGGGGGAGGCAGGAGACTCGCTTAAGCCCAGGAATTGGAGGTTGCTGTGAGCTGTGATGCCACAGCACTCTATCCAGGGTGACAGCTTGAGGCTCTGTCTCAAAAAAAAAAAAAAGACACAAATATAGAGGGGGAAGACTATTGTCAGAAGGAGAGAGGACATTTGGTGGGATCTCACCTAAGGGGCACAAAGCAAGGATGTATGTACAGCATGCCCCTAGGTTAGGGGTTCTTTTACAGCTGGAACTTTACCTTGAAAGTGAGAACAATGTAATCTAAAAAATTCGTACCTCTCTCATATTAATTTGAAATTTAAAAAATAATAATAATAAAAAAATTTTTTAAACCTAATGTCATACTTAACTGTGATAGACTGAAAGCTATTTCTTTCACATCTGGAGCAAGATAAAGATGTCAACTCTCACTACTTCCATTTAACATTGTACTGGAGTTTGTAGACAGGTAAGCAAGAAAATGAAATAAAAATCATCCAGATTAGAAAGAAAATAAAGAAAAAAAAATTTTCTCTATTTACAGATTATATGATCTCATATATGGAAAATCATAATGAATCTACTAAAAACTGCTATTGTAGGGCAGCACCTGTGGCTCAGTGAGTAGGGCACCAGCCCCATATGCCAGAGGTAGCGGGTTCAAACCCAGCCCCAGCCAAAAAATGCAAAAATAAATAAATAAAACTGCGAGTGTAATAAAGCAGCAAGGTTGCATTACATAAGATCAATATATAAAAATCATTGTATTTCTCTACACTAGCAATAAACAATTCAAAATGAAATTGAGAAAACAATTTCATTTACAATAGCTTAAAAAGAATAAAATATTTAGGAATAAGTACAATTTTTTAACTATAAAATTTATTCTCTGAAAATTACAAAACATTGTTGAAATAAATCAAAGAAGATGTAAATAAACGGAAAGATACTGTGCTCATAAATAGGAAGAATTATAAGATGACAATACTCCCAAAATTGATGTACAGATTTAGTACAATCTCCATCAAAATCATATCTGGTTCTTTGCAGAAATTGACAAACCAATCCTAAAATTTATATGGAATATACTAGGGACCCAGAACAGCCAAAACAATCTTGAACAAAATCGGAGAACTCACACTTCCCAATATCAAAATTTCCTACACAGCTATAGTAATTAAGGCAGGATGACACTGGCATGAGTATACAAATCAGATCAATAAAACAGAACTGAGATTCTAAAAGTGAGCCCTCACTAATATGGTCAATTGATTTCAACAAGACTGCCAAGACAATTCAATGGTGGAAGAGCAGTCTTACCAATAGATGATAACTGGGACAACAGGATATCCCCATGCAAAAGAGTAAAGTTGGACTCCTAACTGACACCATACATAAAAATTAATTTTAAGTAGATTAAAGAACTAAAACTATAAAACACTTTGAAGAAAATATAGGAATAGATCATGACTATGGGTTAGAGGAAGCCCCTTTTTAGGCAAGACATTGAAAGAACATATAACAAAAGAAAAAAGAGATAAATTGAATTTCATCAAAATTTTAAAAACTTTTATGCTTCAAAGGACATCAACAAGAAAATAAAAAGACAACCCAAAGAGTTGGGGGAAATTTTGCGAATCACATAATCTGATGAAAAACTTATAACTAGACTATATAAAGAACTTTTGGCTGGGCACAATAGCTCATGCCTGTAATCCTAGCCCTCTGGGAGGCCACAGTGGGAGGATCACTTGAAGTCAAGAGTTCAAGACCAGCCGGATCAACACCCCCATCTCTACAAAAACAGAAAAATTAGCCAGGCATGGTGACACATGCCTGTAGTTTTAGCTACTCAGGGAGCTAAGGCAAGAGGATTTCTTGAGCCCTCAACTTTGAGGTTGCAGTGACTTATGATGACACCACTGCACTCTAGCCAGGTTGACAGAGCAAGACCCTGTCTCCAAAAACAAACAAAAAAAGTCTCCTACAACTCCATAAGAAAAAGACAAATAATCCAGTTAAATGGGCAAAGGGAAAAACAAGAACTCCCATTCATTGCTGGTGGGAATATAAGATGATACAGCCACTCTGGAAGACAGTTTGGCAGTTTCTTACAAAACTAAACATACTCTTACCATATGATCCAGCAATTGCATTCATTTATGCAAATGGTTTGAAACATATGTACACACAAAAAACCTGTCCATAAATGTTTACAGCCACTTATTAATAAATGCCAAAACTTAGAAACAACTAAGATGTCCTTTATTGGTGAATAAACTGTGGTACATCCATCCACTGGAATATTAATCAATGATAAAAGGAAATGAGCTATCAAGCCATGAAAACACATTGAGGAACTATAAATGCATATTTAAGTGAAAGAAGTCAATTTGAAAAGATATGATTCCAATTACATGACATTCTGGAAAAGGCCAAACTATGGAGACAGTAAAAAGATCAATGGTTGTCAAGGTTTAGAGGAAGGAGAGGCGGGGAAGATGAATAGGTAGAACACAGGGAATGTTTTGCACAGTGAAACTACTCTGTATGATACTATAATGGTGAACACATGCCATTATATATTTATCAAAACTTAGAATATACAGTACAAAGAATGAGCTTTAATGTAAACTATGGACGTTAGTTAATAATGTATTGACATTGGTTTATCAATTATAACAAATGCATCATGTTGTATCAAGATGTTAATGGTAGCAGAAACAGTGAGGATGTGAGAAGATGGTAAGGGAATATATAGGAACTATGTACTTTCTACTCATTTTTTCCTATAAACTTAACAAAACTGTTCTTAAAAATAAAGTTTATTAATTTTTTTAAATAGGCAAAAATCAGAATAGGCAGTTCTCTAACAAGGATATAGATAGCCAGATATGGTGGCTCATGCCTGTAATCCCAGCACTCTGGGAGGCCAAGGCTGTTGGATCACCCAAGCTTACTAGTTCGAGACAAGCTTGAGCTAGAGCGAGACCCTGTCTCTAAAACTAGCCAGGCATTATAGTGGACATCTGTAGTCCCAGCTATTCAGGAAGCTGAGGCAAGAGAATCACTTGAGCCCAAGAGTATCAGGTTGCTGTGAGCTATGACACCATGGCACTCTACCAGGGAGTACAAAGCAAGACCCTGTCTCAAAAAATAAAAATGAAGGCTCAGCGCCTGTGGCTCAAGCGGCTAAGGCTCCAGCCATGTACACCTGAGCTGGTGGGTTCAAATCCAGCCTGGGCCTGGACAACAATGACGGCTGCAACCAAGAAATGGCTGGGCGTTGTGGCGGACGCCTGAAGTCCCCCTACTTGGGAGGCGGGGGCAGGAGACTCGCTTGAGCCCAGGAATTGGAGGTTGCTGTGAGCTGTGATGCCATGGCACTCTATCCAGGGTGACAGCTTGAGGCTCTGTCTCAAAAAAAAATAAAAATAAAAATAAAAATGAAAAAAATAAAGAAGATATAGGAATGGCCAATAAGCACATTAATGGTGCTCAACGTCATTATCCATTTACATTATCAAAGAAATGCAAATCCAAACTACAATGAGATATCACCTCACATCTACTAGGATGGCTACATCAAAAAGGTAGGTAATAAGTATTGATGAAAATGTGGAGAAATGGTACCCTCATATACTGCTGATCAAAATGTAAAATGGTGACCGGGGACGATGACTCATACCTGTAATTCTAACACTCTGGGAGACCAAGGCAGGTGGATCGCCTGAGCTTAGAAGTTGAAGACCAGCCTGAGCAAGATTTCTACTAACAACATTTCTACCAAAAATAAAAAAACTAGAAAGAAGTCAGTCACATAAGGCAGGGTATGGTGGCTCATGCCTATAATCCTAGCACTCTGGGAAGCTGAGGTGGGTAGATTGCCTGAACTCAGGAGTTTGAGACCAACCTGAGCAAAAGCGAGACCCGGTCTCTAAAAATAGCCAGGCATTGTGGTGGGGCCTATAGTCCCAGCTACTTGGGAGGCTGAGGCAGAGAACCACTTAAGCCCAAGAGTTTGATGTTGCTCTGAGCTGTAACACCATGGCACTCTATCTGGGGTGACAAAGTGAGACTCTGTCTCAAAAAAATAAAAAATAATTTAATAAAAAAAGAAAAACTAGGCTGGGTGTGGTGGTGGGTTCCTATAGTCCCAAATACTTGGGAGGGGAGGCAAAAGGATCTCTTGATCTCCTGGGTTTGGGATTGCAGAGGGCTATGACAAAACAGCACTCTACCCAGGGCAACGGAATGAGACTCTGTCTCAAAAAAAAAAAAAAAAAGAAAGAAAGAAAGAAAGAAATGAAAAGGAAATATAAAATAGTTCAACCACTTTGGAAAACATTTGGCAGTTCCTCAGAAGATTAAATGTAGATCCAGAAATTTCATTCCCAGATACATACTCAGGGGAACTAAAACATGTCCACACAAAAAACGTGTACATAAATATTCATAGCAGCATTATTCATAATAGACCAAAAGTTAAAACAATCCAAATGTCCATCAACTGTAAGAAATGGATAAATAGGCTCGGAGCCTATGGCTCAAGCGGCTAAAGCGCCAGTCACGTACACCTGAGCTGGCAGGTTCGAATCCAGCCGGGGCCCACCAAACAACGACGGCTGCAACCAAAAATGGCCGGGTGTTGTGGCGGGCGCCTGTAAGTCCCAGCTACTTGGGAGGTGGAGGCAGGAGACTCGCTTGAGCCCAGGAGTTGGCGGTTACTGTGAGCTGTGATGTCACAGCACTCTACCCAGGGTGACAGCTTGAGGCTCTCTCTCAAAATAAATAAATAAATAAATAATAAAAAATTAAAAAATTAAAAAAAAAAAAGAAATGGATAAATAAAATATGGCATATCCTTATAATGTAATATCATTCATGATACATGATACATACTGCAAATTAGATGAACCTTTTATTTTGCCAAGTGAAAGACTCCAGTCACAAAAGAACACACAATATTCTATTTATATCAAATGTCCATAATAGGCAAATCCATAGACACAAAAAGTGTATTAGCCTAAGACTGGAGGGATTAAGAAGAAATGAGGAATGGTAATGGTTATAAGGTTTCTTTTGGGGGGGTGATTAAAATGTTCTAAAATTGATTGTAGAAGATGCGTAACTCCAAGAATATACTAAAAAGCCATTGAATTCTACAGTTTAAAATGGTGAATTGCACAGTATGTGAATTACATTTCCATAAGGCTATTATAAAAACCAGAATTGATGAGGAAAATTCTAGAAATAAGAATCAAAGATTAGAGATCTTTCTAAAGAAAGCAACAGTACATGTTTTTAGCTCTAAAAAGTATCAACATATTTGAATACACTGGATGCAAAGTCAAGAAATCTGGAACATAATAATGAGGTAGCCATAAGCTCCATGTAAGCCCTAGATAAAGTCATTTCACACCTGAGCTTAAGTTGGCTGTCACAATTCTAAACATTCCACCCTGACACAATAACATGAAGCAGAAGAAGAGGGTACGGCTTCTTTTCCTACTCTCTTTTTGAAGCCCTCATCACAGATTTCCCTCTATTCATTATTGGGAAGAACTGTGTCTTAGGTGCCTTCCTAAATCAGACTGTGCGTGTGTGGGTGTGTGTGTGTATACACATACACAGCACAGGGCTGTGAGTGTGTGAGTGGTTGTGTTAAGAGGTGTGTGGGGCGGGGGATTACCATAATTGTAAATCAAGATTTACCTGTATCAGGAGAATGAGGAGTGGATACTAAATCAGGACTCTGGAGCAAAGAAGAAGGAGGAAGGGCTATTGAGTGGGCACCAGTAGACCCTACTATACCAAAGACAGAAGAGAAACATGGAATAAATATTTCACTGCATTTCCTTCCATTCAGAATGAGACACATGCCCTCCCTTCTGTGACAAGTCAAAAATAAAGCAAGAGTCTTATGGCTTCCTGGGGCTATTTAATTTCTTCAGGCTCTTTATTCCTCCAAAAAAAGGAGCCATTACTTACTAGAAAAGATGTGCTACAGGGCTGAGCTCATCAGCACTAGCACACACTCTTTTTTTTTTTTTTTTTTTTTTTGCAGTTTTTGGCCAGGGCAAGGTTTGATCCTGCCACCTCTGGCATATGAGCCGGGTGCCCTACTTGTTGAGCCACAGGTGCCTCCCTACTAGCACACACTCTAGATAAAGTCACCAGACACTTACATCTGAGTCTTTGCTAACACATTATAATTATCAGAAGCCTGAAAGTGGGACCTTCGTTGTACAATTCTGGATGTATGCTTAGCTGTACAATATCAGACAGCACTGAGCCACCAGTTTCTCACGACTCAGAATCGGCATCATGGATGCACTTAACAACAGTTTATCATAAACAGCTAAACCGTGTGTTGCACTAATGATAGCTGACACCAACTGAATGCGCACTACTTGTCGGGTACGATTTTGAGTGCTTTACATATACTCACTCATTTATTCCTCATAGGAACTTTAATGAAGTACACAGCTATTACTACTGTTGCTATTTCACAGGTGAGTGAGTTACCAAATGGCTGAGTGTCTAGGACACACAAATAAGGAAAGCATGAATCCCAAAAGTCTAGATATAGTCCAGGATATCAACCCAAGAAGCCTACCTCTAAAGGCCAGGCTGCTAACCTTGACACACCTCCTGACCTTGTGACCTCACCTGATCACAGTTTATAGACAAATGTGGCAGGTCTCTGTCCTCTAGGAAGTCACATTCTGACAAGGAAGCAAGCACATACATACAACTAACTACTGTACAGACGGACTAATGTTATAGGGCCTTTACATCAGAACGTCTCTCAGATTGATAAAGAAATTCTTATTGTTTTTATGAGAACCATTCACATTCACCATAACTTCTAGTAATGTTTTGAAGTTATACTATTATATCTCTACCTAAAGTGCTCAAGTTTTAACTACCACAGATACATCTCTTAAGATTGATAAAATGGCACTGCGTGAAAAAATACATGAAAAACTGCCCTAAGCTTTGGGGTGAGAAGGAAGAATAATTCTGTTTAGTAAGGAATCTGAGAAACTCAAGCCTCTGACAAACTATGAACATAGTTACAATTTATTGACTATTTTACTATATACATAGAACATGAATTAAGTAATGTAATCCTCATAGCTGCCTTTGAAATAGGAACTAGTATTACCCTTATTTTATAGACAAGAAATAAAACTGAGATTGGTGAAAATAAGCCATTAGCCTGAGGCTAAGCAACAGAGAATATAGGAGTCAAACCAGAACATTCTAACTCTAAAGTTAATGCTAATAAATGACTGTATTGTATACCCATGGAGCATATTTTGTTTTAAAAGACTGTGAATGACTGTCCATCGTTCATGCCAGACCATCTGGCCCAGTTATAAAATGGCTTTCTAAAGAAGATATTCGTACTGATTTTTGTAAAATGACTTCAGCAGAATGTCTTGGTTATTCTACATTCCATTAAAGTCTCAAACTTCCACCTCAGATTTCTGCTGCACAGATTGCTGTTCTGGCCCATTTATTTCCCAGATCCCTTTCTTCAAAGTTGATTGGTATTAAGCTGTTTATTATAGTTTGCTTGCTTTTATGAGCTCAATTGTGTCCCCCCACAAAATGCATATGTTGAAGCCCTAACCCCCAATACCTCAGAATGTGGCTGCATTTAGAGTAGGGCCTTTGAAGAGGTAAATTAAAACAAGGCCTTTAGGGTGGGCCGCAATCCAATCTTACTGGTTCTTAAAAGGAGAGGAAATTTGGACAAAGAGAGAACTGGGATGCGTGTGCACAGAGGAAAGACTGTGTGAGGACACAGAGAGAAGGCAGCCACCTGCAAACCAAGGAGAGGGACGGCAAGGAAACCAATCCTGCCTGTACCATGAGCTTGACTTTCCCTCCCCCAGGACTGTGGGAAAATAAACTTCTGGGTGGGTGTCTAGGCCACCCAGGAAATGGGATTCTGTTACACAACCCTAGCAAACTAATACCGTCTTTAGCTCAGAGCCTCTCCAAAGGAGAGACCATGTTGTATTCAACTTTGTGTCTTCATGCCTTAAACATTAAAGGCATTTTTGTTTTTTTGAGACAGAGTCTCAGTTTGTCGCCCCTGGTAGAGTTCTATGTCATCACAGCCCACAGCAACCTCAAACTCTTGGTCTTAAGAGATTCTCTTGCCTCAGCTTCCCAAGTAGCTGGAACTATAGGCTCCCACCACTACGCCAGGCTATTTTTTTAGAGATGAGGTCTTGCTCTGGCTCAGGCTAATCTTGAATTCATGAGCTCAGGCAATCCACCCACCTCGGCCTCCCAGAGGATTACAGGTGTTAAATCACCATGCCCAGCCTAAAGGCATTTTTTTATTTTTATTTTTATTTTTTATTTCAGATTGATATAAGACTACAAACAATTAGGGTTACATTTTTTACATTTGTTAGGTACAGTCCAGGTTATACTTGAGCCCTTCACTCAGGTGTGCCTATACCCCTACCTTGTGCCCGGTAGGTGAGAGCACACCAAAGGCACTTTTTTTTTTTTTTTTTTTGGCAGTTTTTGGCCGGGGCTGGGTTTGAACCTGCCACTTCCGGCATAAGGGGCCAATGCCCTACTCCTTTGAGCCACAGGCGCCACCCACCAAAGGCACTTTTAAAAGTCCAGACCTGCTTCAAATATCTTTATAGAGATATTTATTGAGATCCAGGTGATGAGGCCCTACCAGACTAAACAACAATAACAACATATACAATTTTAGGGCAGTACCTGTGGCTCAAAGGAGTAGGGTGCTTGCCCCATATGCCAGAGGAGGCAGGTTCAAACCCAGCCCTGGCCAAAACCTGCAAAAAAAAAAAAAAAAAAAATAACAACATATACAATTTTAAAAAATTTATGTAATATCTGCTATGAGGTGGGCATTTTATATGGAGACAGGAACAAGACTATCCCTACCTTCACGGACCTTATTACTAGCAGTCTAGAAAGACATGTAAACCAACCATTACAATATTGCTTGATTAATCCCCATTGCTGGGGTTGGAAGGGGGGCATAGAAAGATTCACAGAGGAAGTCACACCTTAAAGGAGTGTCCAACCTGCGGCCAATCAGCTACATGTGGGTTATTTGAGGCCTACTTGGCTTATCTGTGGTGTTGAATACCATGCATGTGCCTTTTTTTTCCCCTTCAACTTTCATTAGTGTTTGTCCAACCTGCGGTCATTCGGCCACGTGTGGGTTATTTGAGGTCTATTTGGCTAATCTGTGGTGTTGAATACCAGGCATGTACCTTTTTTTCCCCTTCAACTTTCATTGAATTTTTAATTTAATTTTTAATTTAATTTAGTTTAATTTATGGCCCAAAACAACTCTTCTACTTCCAATGTGTGACAGGAAAAGAAAAGGTTGGACACGCCTCCCTACCAGCTATCTGAAAGCTACCTTTTTTTTTTTTGAGACAGAGTCTCACTTTGTCCCCCTTAGTAAAGTGCTGTGATGTCATAGTTGTTCACAGCAACCTCAAAATCTTGAGCTCAAGCAATTGTCTTGTCTCAGCTTCCCAAGTAGCTGGGAGTATAGGCACCCACCACAATGCCCAGTTAAGAGACAGGGTCTCGCTCTCACTCAGGCTGGTCTCGAACCCGTGAGCTCAGGCAATCCACCTGCCTTGGCCTCCCAAGTGCTAGGATTACAGGGGTGAGCCACCATGCCCGGCCTTGAAAGCTGCTTTTGCAGATAAAACTATCTTCACTTATTTGTTTCATGAGACAAACATGTGTCTTACCATTTCTAAGTGTAGAGATGGCTCAGTGGTGGCATATTAGCCTGTTCTACCCTACAATCTGCCATCCCAGGTTAGACAGAAATAGTCTCACTGAAAGAAGTTCCTCTGGAACCAACTGGCAATGACAACTTTTCATAAGGGTGAGAATAATACTTCTCTGGCCATCACAACTGCTTAAGTGGAATCACCTAGTGTCCCTACATCTGCCGTTATTACATAGCTGGTGAGCTCAATTTAAAAAGACAACTGCCTTGCTGATTCAAGGTTTTGTTGGCGCAGCACAAAGGGATGTTATGAATGCCAATGAACCCTGAGTTTTGATGTTGCTTTTGTTCTTTCTGTGTTTCTGCAATTGTACGTTGCCATTATCTGGTGAAGGAATGCTTAGGCCAGAGTGGTTGTTGCCCTGTTACAGAGCCATCATTGGGACTTTTTGGCTTACTCCTGCCCAAATAGCACATTTTAGTCACCTATAAAATGTGAGGATTGGCTCGGTACCTGTAGCTCAAGCGGCTAAGGCGCCAGCATCATACACCTGAGCTGGCGGGTTCGAATCCAGCCTGGGCCCGCCAAACAACAATGACGGCTGCAACCAAAATGAGAGGATTGAACAAGACCGTCTCAAAAGTCCCTTTCTGTTCTAAAATTCTATGGACTCTTTTTAAAATGTGAAAAAGCTTCAAAAAACCTTTAAAATAACCCTCTAGCTTGTTCATGCACGCAATTTGTTTATTCGGAATTTTATTACACAATAGTAGTAGTTATACCTGATCCTAAAAACTAATTTATTCTTGGAATTAATTTTATTTCTTTTGCCCTTTGAATTCTTTTGACATTTTATTTTAAAGTTCTTCAAGGTATAATTCAGTATAATATGCCACGCTAGTGTCAATGTCTGACTATATCACTGAGAGAAAATGTGTTTTTATTTAACCCAGGAATGATGTTTCTATATAAAAATACCAAATTTTAAGAGTGTAGGTCTCTACTATAAAATAACTAATTTTGAAAACTAGTAATTCAGATTTTTCTAAGGAACTAAATGCTCTATTCTTTTTACCAATTCTACTATCCAGTGTTCATTTTATTTATAGTAAAAAAATCAGCTGAATTTCTTAATGTAAAATGAAGTTGCCCATTGCTTTTTTTTTTTTTGAAACAGAAGTTTCACTCCATCACCCTGAGTCCCTGGATAGAGGGCAGCAATGGCATCATAGCTCACTGTAACCTCAAACTCCTGGGCTCAAGTGATCTTCCTGCCTCAGCCTCCAGAGTTGCTGGGACTACAGGTGTGTGCCACAAAGCCCAGCTAATTTTTCTATCTTTGGTAGAGATGGGGTCTCACTCCTGCGCAGGCTGGTCGCCAACTCCTGAGCTCAAGCAATCCACCCACCTGGGTCTCCCAGAGTGCTGGGATTACAGGTATGAGCCACGTCACCCAGCCCCAGTACTTTTGATTCTGGTGGAAACCCACCCAGTCCCTTCTGAGTGGAGATCTCACTAACTTCAGGGAAAATTATTACATAATTCAGATGAACTATATTGGTTTCAAAGTAGAAATCAAGATACATGGTTTAGATTCATGGATCTCCTCTATGGAACCTGGGCTCTCCTTCATTTCTCGAACCCTCACTGTCATTTCTCTTTTGGTCTCTCATTTCTTCTCCTTCCTTTCACAGATATTTACTAAATAAATGTAAAATTTATATATCTGTAACCCTTGCAGTTCTATCCCAGAGTAGTGCCATCAAAGAATCACAGTCCAAAAACAAAAAGGAGTTCAAAAATAAGCAAGTGCTTTTCTTGTGTGTTCAAATACCAAGAAAAGAGCCCACAGTTCACATTGCTTTTTTAATGGCAGCAAAATATTTTGTTGGACTATGATTTCTTTCTTTTTTTTGTGAGACTCTGTCTCACTATGTCAACCTGGGTTGAGTGCCATGGCATCACAGCTCACAGCAACCTTAAGGTCTTGGGCTTAAGTGATTCTTTTTCCTCAGCCTCCCAAGCAGCTGGGACTAAAGGTGCCCACCACAACGTCCAGCTGTTTCTTTGTTTGTTTGTTTGTTTGTTTGTTGCAGTTGTCATTGTTGTTTGGCAGGCCCAGGTTGGATTCAAACCCGTCAGCTCTGGTGTATGTGCCTGGTGCCCTAGCCTCTGAGCTATAGGCACCAAGCCTAAACTATGATTTCTTAATCAATTCCCTTTTGCTGGCTATCTAGGGTATTTGATTAGTTACATTGTTTGTGTTTCTAAGGTAAAGTTCAAGGTGTAGTTGAGGCAATTGAGCCCTTCATCCCAGGAATGTGCTGTACAACCTCATAACGTGTCCATCAAGTAAGAGTAGGGAGGGGAATTGGTAAATTCTCACATCTTTTTTAAAACCCCTTTATGCAGTGGCTCACACCTGTAATCCTAAGCACTCGGGGAGGCCAGAGGCAGGTGGATTGCTTGAGCTCAAGAGTTTGAGATCAGCCTGAGAAAGAACTAGACCCTGACTATACTAAAAATAGAAAAAACTAGCTGGGCATGGCGGCACATACCTGTAGTCCCAGCTACTCGGGAGGCTGAGGCAAGAGGATTGCTCAAGCCCAAGAGTTTGAGGTTGCTGTGAGTTATGATGACATAGCACTCTACCCAAGGCAACAGAGTGAGATTGTGTCTCAAATACATACGTACATACATACATACATACACACACACAGTCCCTTGACTGCTCTGCCATTCACTGACCTCACACACCCCAGGTAATCCCTCCCTTCTTTTGGTACAAGTCCCAGAGAACTCTTCCCTCAACCACAGCCCTGTTATTCTTCTCATACACCCCTTTGGTTCCAATTCTTATCATAAAAATCCAAAAGAACCAGACAGGCAAAAGGTTGGGAACCCATATATTAGTATCTAAGTGCTTCACAGGATATATGAAGAAACACAAACTGTATCTTTAAAAGCCTGTAATCAAAAAGGGAAGATTCAACATTAGCTGGGCACTTACATTAAGCCAAGCATTGTGCTGAGCACCAGGGATATAAACATTCATAAGCAGTAGTGTGAACCACTAGGGTTCACATAGGTGGATAACTACAAGGTGTCCCAAAGTCATCCCCAAAGTTGTCACACATAGAGAACTTGTTTGCATTTGTTAGGTACAGTCCAAGTTGTAGTTGAGCCCTTCACTCAGGTGTGTCCTATACCCCTACATTGTTCCTGGTGGGTGAGAGCACACCAAAGGCACATTTATTTATTTATTTATTTATTTATTTATTTTTGAGACAGAGTCTCACTACGTCACCCTCAGCAGAGTACCATGGTGTCACAGCTCACAGCAACTTCAAACTCTTGGGTTTAAGCGATTCTCTTGCCTCAGCCTTCCAAGTAGCTATGAGTACAGGAGCGCACCACAACGCCCAGCTATTTTTTGTTGCAGTTGTTATTGTTTAGCAGTCCCAGGCTGGGGTCGAACCCACCAGCCTCGGTGTATGTGGCTGGCACGGTAACCACTGTGCTATGGGAATGGTTCCAGAAAGAAAATTTGAAACTATGATGAATATGGTAGAGTTATCAGAACTACATCGACTCAGCCTTATAAACTATGAAATATGTGGTCTATTTTGGGTTGTGTTCCATAGTAGTATGATAATCACAAAAATGTCACAAAGATATAAAAACAAAAACAAAAAAACTTATCACTATGTCCAAGTCTGTGTTCTTCCTAATATTTTTACTCACATTCTTCAAGTGCCCTTATCATCATATTGCATATTTCTGCAATTTCTTCCTAAGTGGGCTCTACTCCAGTTTCTCCCAATTTTAACCTGTCTAATTCACTTCCAGATTAATTATCCTAAATAGTGTTGCATCATATTGCAACTTAAAAAAAAAAACTGCTATAACTTTCCAATGTCTATAGGATAAACTTCATTTTTTATTTAATTTTTTATGGGGGGAGGTCTTCCAGTGAGCAGTGGAAAACCTACTAGGTAAATTCTAAAAGAGCTGTAGCAATGAGTATCTGTAGGATAAACTTCAAACTCTTCAGTGTCATATAAAGAATTTTTAAAATTTGGCCTCTGGCCAGGCACAGTGGCGCACATCTGTAATCCCAGCACTTTGGGAGAACAAGGCAGGGAGATTGCTTGAGCTCAGGAGTTGGAGACCAGCCTGCACAAGAGCAAGACCCCCATCTCTACAAAACATAGAAAAATGAGCCAGGCCTGGTGGCACACATCTATAGTCCCAGCTACTTGAGAGGCTGAGAAAGGAGGATCACATTAGTCTAGGATTTGGGGGTTACAGTAAGCTATGGTGACGCCGCTGCACTCTAGTCTGGATGACAGACCAAGACCCTGTCTCAAAAAAAAAAAAAATAGTCAAACTATCATCTTTGCAAACTTATTTCGTTTAACTCCTAAATTAACCATATGCTCTAGTCAATTCAAATGCTCAGCCTCTCTAAGAAATACTTACTGCTTTATCTATCCAGCAAGCTTTTCCTGAAAACTGCTCCTCCTCTCTCCCAACAACACAGTTTAATGTGTTGCTTTTTTTTTTTTTTTTTTTTTTTGAGACAGAGCCTCAAGCTGTCACCCTGGATAGAGTGCCGTGGCATCACAGCTCACAGCAACCTCCAATTCCTGGGCTCAAGCAAGTCTCCTGCCTCTGCCTCCCAAGTAGCTGGGACT
>CAUYRH010175413.1:0-52240 GCA_963574655.1 Perodicticus potto | reverse complement strand
GTTTGGCAGGCCCGGGCTGGATTCGAACCCACCAGCTCAGGTATACGTGGCTGGTGCCTTAGCCCGTTGAGCCACAGGCGCCAAGCCGGAAATCTTTTACTTTATACCAGTTGCATTATCTTATAAATGGACAATTCTGAGGCTTCTACAGTGCTTTAATGAATAATAAGGCAGTTGGGTGAAGAAACATCACTTTGAAGTTTTATAGTCCTATGGCATAATGTAGTAACTTAGCCTTACTTAGTACGTCAAGGATCTGCTGAATTCATCTTCTTTCACAATGAACCAAAACTGAGCTGATGACACTGAGTGGGCTCTAATGTTAGAGGAATTTGGGGAGCACATACCATTCTGAAATGGCCTATGAAAGAAGTAGAAGGAGGATTATGGATACCTGTGCATATCTGCACGTCACCTGTCAGGAGAACCATCAAAGAAGTGCACTGGGGTTAGCTTTGACGCCCCTTTTGTCTGACGTGCACTAATAAAAGTTAATATAAAGACATCTTTAAAGTAAATGTGCAAAGCTTAAAAGTAAGTGTGTAAGCTAGTCCTCATTAACATGTTTATTTAATTGGCATAATACTTTTCATTTTTTAAGGAGACAGGACTGGAGTACAGCATGATCATAGGTCACTCTTGGGTTCAAGTGATCCTCCCACCTTGGCTTTCCGAGTAGCTGAGACCACAGGCCTGTGCCACCACACTGTACTTCAATATTCAACAGTCCAGGCCAGGCACAGTGGCACATACCTATAATCCCAGCACTTTGGGATGCCAAGGTGGGAAGATTATTGGATTCTAAGAGTTTGAGACCAGCCTGGGTAACATAGCAGGACCTTGTCTCTGTGACAAAAAATTTTTAAATGAACCATTGTGGTAGCACATGCCTGTGGCCCTAGCTACTTGAGAGGCTGAGGTGGGAGGATCACTTGACTTCCAGAGTGTGAGATTACACTGAGCTGTGATCATGCAGCTGCACTCCAGCCTGGGTGACAGAATAGCACCCTGTTTCAAAAACCATATATGTGTATATAGAGTAGAACTTCCATAGTGACCACCTAGTTTTCATAGGCCAGACATGTACCACATGTACATACCAGTACTATAGGCCTGTTCCTTATGATGACTACTCCATATGTTGAACAGTTAGTTAGGGTCCCTTGGGTGGTCAATTTACAGAGGCTCTACTGTATATATGTAATAGTCCATGTGTTTTTGTTTTGTAGAGACAGAGTCTCACTTTATGGCCCTCAGTAGAGTGCTGTAGTATCACCCAGCTCACAGCAACCTCCAATTCCTGGGCTTAGGTGATTCTCTTGCCTCAGCCTCCCGAGTAGCTGGACTACAGGCGCCTGCCACAACACTTGGCTAGTCCATGTGTTTTTAATAAGCTGATTTTGGACCAGATTCTTTTTGAGAAATAACCACATATTAAGATGCTAAATTTCGGCTCGGTGCCTGTGGCTCAAGCACCAGCCACACACACACACCTAAGCTGGCAGGTTCAAATCCAACCCAGGCCTGCCAAACAACAATGACGGCTACAACCAAAAAATAGACGGGTGTTATGGTGGGCACCTGTAGTCCCAGCTACTTGGAGGCTGTGACAAGAGAATCGCTTGAGCCCAAGAGTTGGAGGTTGATGTGAGCTGTGATGCCCTGGCATTCTACCCAGGGTGGCAACTTGAGGCTCTGTCTCAACAACAAAAAAAGCTAAATTTTGGCTGGGCGTGGTGGTTCACACCTGTAATCCCAGCACTTGGGAGGCCGAGGTGGGTGGATTGCCTGAGCTCATGGGTTCAAGACCAGCCTAAGCCAGTGTGAGACCTCATCTCAAATGACAGCCAGGCGTTCTGGTGGGTGCCTGTAGTCCCAGCTACTTGGGAGGCCGAGGCAAGAGAATCGTTTGACCCCAAGACTTTGAGATTGCTGTGAGCTATGACGCTACGGCTCTCTACTGAGGTCAACATACTGAGACTGTCTTAAAAAAAAAAAAAAAGCTAAATTTAATGATCACAGTATAAGAATGCTCCAGACCATTCAGATGCCTTCATCCCCAGATTCACAATCCAATAACCCACTTGTATAAAACCCTAAGATTGCAAGTAGCTGTCTTTTTAACTCTTATTTAATAAAAGTCGCTATCAATGAGATTGTTGACCAGTTTGGCCCTCAGCTTTGTGGAAGTCTCTGACCTGTGAGTATCACAGTTGTGTATCTCAGATTTGTCTAGTATGTCCCAATTTCAAAAAGTGTTCTCTTGCTCCCATAACACCCTCAGACTTGTCAGACCATTCCTTCTTGTTATTTTGAGTTCAAAAATTAAGGACACTTTACTCGAAGGTGAGATTTTGACATCATTAAGAAATACTTCCTAACTTTATAGTGCCATCCAGTTCCTAGTTGTGTTTTCCAAAATGAGAGCATTTTGCCCTGTAGATTTTATCTTCTCCTTTGGCATAGACAGTTTTGCAGAGGTCCAACAGTGAAATTGAGAGATTATTCCTTCTGGGTTTAAAAGCTGAATGTCAGGCTGGGTGAGGTGTCTCATTCCTGTAATCCCTGCACTCTGGGAGGCTGAGGTGGGTGGATAGCTTGAGCTCTGGAATTTGAGACCAGCCTGAGCAAGAAAGAGCAAGACCTTGTCTCTACTAAAAATAGAAAAATTAGTCAGACATGGTGGCACACGCTGGTCGTCCTAGCTACTCAGGAGGCTGAAGGCAAAAGGATTGCTCAAGCTCAAGAGTTTGAGGTTGCTGAGAACTATGACGCCACAGCACTCTACCCAGGGGGACAGAGTTAGACTCTCAGGAAAAAAAAAACAAACCTGAATGTCAGCTGCATATGGCACAAAGAGGCATTGTCAGTATTATCTTCATACTTCAAGAAATCTAAGTTTCACAAGAATACTGTTTTTCAGCATTTTTCTATTTGTAGTTAACATGTAAATGTTTTTATAATCAAAGAACTGTTGGAAGTGTTTATTATTATAATGATATGAGTACATATGCTGTAGTTTAACTCACACTTTTTTTTTCTATATAAGGGCACATAGTAAACATTTGCGATTTTAACAAGTATTCGACTCTGTTAGAGCATGAAAGCAGTCGTAGACAATATAAAAACAAATAAATATGACTATTCTAGTAAAGCTTTATTTATGGACATTGATTTTTATTTATTTTTTTTTTGGAAGTTGATAAACAATTATGCTTGAATCTCTCTAATTTCTCATACTTCTATAACGGAATTCATAATAAATTTCTTTTATAAAACTTTTTTTATTAAACATTTTTGTTAAATCATAGCTGTATACATTTATGGGGTACAATGTGATGGCTTGATATACAGTATGGAATGCTTAAATCAAACTGATTAATATAACCATCACCTCACTTACTTATTTTTTGTGGTAAGACATTTACAGTTTACTCGTGGTTGTTTAGAAACATACTCTTGCATTGTGCACGTTGGTTGAGATCCCCTCAAATGCCCTGCTTACTCCCACCAAAGTATTCTCTTTCTTGTTCCACCTTAAGACTTTTATCTGATTGCTATTTTTATAATTTTTCTCTGATATGACATTTGTTAACAGTATTTGCTTACTTCATCTCATTCTTTGACTGTTAATTGTAATTCAGGAACCAATTCAACCTCTAAAGTCTCTTTTCTCTAATTAATTCAAGATACTTCAGCTAGATGACCCCTCCTAAAACACTGATCTATGCATATCACCTCTGTGTCTCCATTGTGTGGATCAAAACCACCAATGACTAGCCAGGCGTTGTGGCAGGCGCTTGTAGTACCAGCTACTTGGGAGGCTGAGGCAAGAGAATCGCCTAGGCCCAGGAGTTGGAGGTTGCTGTGAGCTGTGACTCCACAGCACTCTACCGAGGGTGATAAAGTGAGACTCTGTCTCTACAAAAAAAAAAAAAAAAAAAAAAAAAAACAACCACCAATGACTAATCTCTTCGCAGTGGATTGGTATCTGAGCTTCTCATTCATCTTAATTGATAAATGAGAATTGATGAATGAGCCTCATATATTCTGGCTTCATCCCACTTTTCTCCTTATATTTCATAATACTCTTCTGCAAACATAATAGTTTATATGTAATGATTCAATATACCTTTAAATATTATACTCATGGCCTGTGTATGTAGAATTTGCATCCCTTACAATGCTAACTCTCATCCTGTCCATTAATCTGAATTCGAGTCATTTTTGAGGACAGCTGATATCCCATTTTTCCCTAACATTTTTCTAATGGGAGTCTTTTTTTTAAACTGAACTCCTAAAGAGCTCTTTTCATTCATTTAATAAAATTGTCAATGCAAAGTATTAATATCCACCAATTTATTTATTTATTTTTTACTTAAATCTATTTAGAGGGTGTAAGTTGTTCTTGTTGTTTTTGTTACATAGCTGACTTGCATAGTGGCGATTTCTAGGTTTCTAATATACTCATTTCCTGAATATTATACACTGTACCAAATAGGTAATTTTTCATCCTTCAACCTCCATCTGTCCTGCACCTTCTGAGTCTCCATTGTCCATTAATTCACTCTGCATGGCCATGCATACCCACTGCTTAGCTCCCACTTATAAGTAAGAACATGCAGTGTTTTTTTTTGTTTCTAGGTTGCTTCATTTATGTTAATGTCCTCTTGTTCCATTCAGATTGCTGCAAAACACATTTTCTCATTCTTTTTGATGGCTGAGAGGTATTCCATGGTATACATAGACCACATTTTCTTCATCTTCTCATTGGTAGGCAGGCGCTTAAGTTGGCTCCATATCTTTACTGTTGTGACTTGTGCTGTAGTAAACATATGGGTGCAAGTGTCTTTTTTGTTTGTTTGTTTGTAAAATGACTTAAATTCTTTCTTTTGGGTAGACCATCAGAAGTGGGAATTCTTTGAGAACTCTCCATACTCTTTTATGTGGAGCTTATATTCATCTATATTCCCCTGAGCAGTGCATAAACATTTCCTTTACTGTGCATTCATGCAAACATTTAATTATTTTAAAGATCTGTATTAATGATCATTTGGATAGTGGTAAGGCGATAGCTCATTGCAGTTTTAATTTGCATTTGCCTTATGAGCATTTTTGCATGTTTGTTGGATAATTGTATTCCTTATTTTGAAAGATAATCTGTTCATGTCTTTTGTCTACTTTTTAATGAGGTTATTTGTTTTATTTTCTTACTATACATCTGCACATCTCTGTGTAGCTCCCTGCTAGGCCCAGGACCTGAATAGGTCAGGGGTTTTCTTGTAGCCAAGTTTCTGAGCCAACACTCATCTCAGAGAGTGGAGTCTGGGGGCTTCTCTCTTACTATTTCATTTTTATTTTATTTAATTTTTTTAATTAAATCATAACTATGTACATTAATGCATGTATGGGGCACAATGTGCTGCTTTGATATACAATGTGGAAATCTTAAATTTCTTTTTTCTGAAGTACTATACAATAGTTTGGGGTTTGGTATTGGTGTATTCAGGTAGTGACAGGCCAGGTTGTAAAATCTCTCCCCATCCTCAATTTTTATCTTAAAAGTCTGTACCAGCCAGCTATAGTTGTATGCACCTATAGTCCCTGTTATTGGGAGGCTAAGGCAGGAAGATCACTTGCTTCAAACTCATCAGGAGTTTGATGAGTTTGAAGCAAGCCTGGGCAACATAGTGCGACCCCATCTCTAAAAAAAAAAAAAAAAATAGAGTTTATATCAGGATGTTTTGTGTAACTGTGGGCTCCAAAAGGCAACATATGATATGTCTATATAATAGTTGTAATTTTAGAAATACAGTATTTAAGAAATTCCACCAGGTTAAATACTTCTCTAGTGTCAGACATATGACTTTTAGAGGGAGGGACAGAACATGGTAGATTTAGAGGCAAATACCCTGTATGTTGATGGGACTCAAAGCTATACTTTGTCAGAAATGACTGAATATTTGAGGGTATTATTACGTTCAAAAATAGAGCTATTCTGTAGAAATACAGTACATATTCTGAAGGACTATCTTATGGTTGAATTGTCAACTTTCTTTATGTGGTTTCCAAAGGCAGAAGAAAAAACAGTGAGCATCAAGGAGGCACATTTTGACTCAGTTTCAAAAACCATATTCTATTAAAGGGTCTGAAACATAAAATGGGCAACTGTACAGTGCATGGATACTCCCAGGCTGTTGGAAGTATTTAGAAAGAAATGGTTACTTCTTTGCATTTATTTATTTATGTTTTATTAAATCTTAGCTGTTCATATCAGTGCAATCAAGGGATACAATGTGCTGGTTTCATATACAATCTGAACTATTTTCATCAAACTGTTTAACGTAGCCATCATGGCATTTTCTTAGTTATTGTATGAAGACATTTGTATTCTGCATTTAGTAAGTTTCACCTGTAGTTCACCTTGCAGTTAATTTGTTCTTTTCTTATGACCTTTTTCACTATCTGTCTTCTTAAATAGTGTAACCAAACATTTTTTTTTTTCTTTCTTTGAGACAGAGCCTCAAGCTGTCACCCTGGATAGAGTGCCGTGGCATCACAGCTGACAGCAACCTCCAATTCCTGGGCTCAAGCGAGTCTCTTGCCTCCGCCTCCCAAGTAGCTGGGACTATAGGCGCCCACCACAACGCCCGGCCATTTTTTGGTTGCAGCCATCATTTTTGCTTGGCGGGCCTGGGCTGAATTTGAACCCGCCAGCTCAGGTGTACGTGGCTGGCGCCCCAGCCCGTTGAGCCACAGGCACCGAGCCTGTGTAACCAAACATTAAATGTATGTGTGCTATCTTAGAACTCATTTTTTCTTCAGTGGTAAGTGAGGCTCTAGAGAACTGTACCATCCTTACCAAGTGCCCTCACCTCCACATCTGTCCTTGATAAAGAGTTTGGAAGAACAATTCTGTAAATCTTAATAATCAACCACTTCTAGTCTACTAGATGAGGATTGAAGGGTTAATACAGAGAGAATACCTTTAGAGAGATTTAACGTTCCGTAAGGAAGGGAATAGGATATTTTACCCTCTTCTGTAGTCAGTGAGAAGAGTGTCAAAGTTTATTTGCATTCATGAAATTTAGGGAACTTGCATCTCATTCTTGACAAGAGAATTCTAAAGGCCAGAGACTATAGACAGAGAACCTGTTTGAGAGTGAAGACAAAAGGAAAGAAGGATATCTTGCAAGCAACCTGCACCTTCACGGTTGAAAAAGGTATGGATAAGTTTTTCTTTTGACTCAAGTAGATTCACAGGAATGAAAGAGTCAGAGCAATGCTTTAAATAAATTTTATCCATGAAAGCTACCAGGAGGGTAAAGTTACCAGGAAAAAGAATAGCCCAGAGGGTGAAGTTTAAGTTGCTGGAAAGAACATTCATTATCTGCATCAAGGAAGTTGCATCTGGAGATATCTCATGGGCTAATCTCTGTGAAGCTCACTGAACACTCCAACAGAGGAGTCAGCTTGACATATGAAACCCAAAGTACATCAGTACTGATGCTGACACTTCCAGCTAGCCACACAAACCTGGGGATGGGGGAATTATTTCCCTTGTCCCTCCTTCCCTGTGCATCATCTTGGAGCGATGGGATACTGTGACTTAGGGGTGGGGATGCTGCTAACTCAGTAATGACCTCTTCCTCTGCAAACTTTCCAACCTGAAGTAATACTAAGCTAGGTGAGGAAAGAAGTCCCTTGTAGACAATTCAGAATTGTGAGTATTACACTGGACTGGACATTTTAATTACCAAAACAAGACTGCTAATGTGAATTAAATGAGGAAAGGATTATTAATTACCTAAGACCAAAAGCCATAGAAATTGCTTGAGATGTCATTGAGGCAAAAAAAGAATGATCCCATAGAGTTGTTTACTTACAATAAATAAGCCTGGAACCTACGGATTTATGAGCATGAGGCCTCTGTGAAGACTGTTATGTAAACTCTACAACCCTCTGGGGTATAAAATAATAATATTTCATAATTTAATTTCTCCCTGCTGTATGATTTCAACTCATCTGTTATTCTAGGCCAGAGGTAAATGTTTGACACAGGAAAGACAGACGTGAAGGGAGATGCCTTTACTCTAAAGGCTTTGCTGTATTTTTTTGGTTGTTTATCTCCTTAATATTATTTAAGGATCATGATGGGGTAAGTTTTCTGATTTATGTACATCTAATTTCATAATCAGCTTCTATGGGTTATTTCAGAATTTATGTAATAATTACATAAATGCATGTGATTGAGTAAACTAAGAAACTGCCCAGAATTTTATACAATTCTAAGAAAAGCAGGTCTTCGAAGGCTGGTTCGAAGACACATGGTGGTGAAGAATGAAAATGTTTTCTACATCTGCTAACATGAGTCCAGCATGTTTAATAAGCTGTTCACAATATTCATGTTTGCAGGCATTTTGCTTTCTTTTAGACCATAAGCGCCTTGAGTGCAATTGTTATGTCTTCATTTTTATGTTCTCCTCAATTTCTGTTAAAGGTCTAAATTAAATATATAAAGGGTTCCAGCATTGCATGGGAATTAGAGTGGGTTCATTTCCACCTAATAGTAGCCAATTCAATTAAATATTTAAAATATTCAGTGTTTAAGTATTCATAGTTTGAGCCTATAGTTAAAAATATCAATTTAACAAACATGATTCTGTTAAACATGTTTTTTGTAATGACAGATTTCCACATCTCAGAATTAAATTATTTCAAACAATAGTCCTTTAATTCCATGAAGTTAGTTACTTATAACTGGGTTTGAATTGTGCAGATAATATAAATGAAAACATCATTACATTAGGAATTACTTGACTTCTGATACAATTACAACTTATTAGCCTGTGACCTATGAAGAGAGTTCATCTCTGACTAATTCTGTGGCTCTGTGAATCTCAATATCTTAATCTCAATCTATAAAATGTGAAAAATAGTGATTGCCTTGCTTTTTCAATAGCTGTGTGCAATAAATCCATTCAATACATATTTATCAAATGTCTAATATGTAGCAGAAAATGATAAGTGTCAACTCTGAAGAACTATTTCTATTCCTTTCATTATTCACATTCCTTTGTTGAAATTTAAAATCCCCTCATTAAGGCTTAATTAAGATACCAAAAATGCACTCAATTTAAGCATCCAATTTGATACGTTTTTATCAAATGTATGTGTAGCATGTATACACGCTAGTTTCACAAACATTACAGTTCAGATAGTAAACATTCTTCTTTCTCGCAAACCTTTCATTATAACACTTTGCAGTTAATTCCCAGCCCCACTTCTACCTAGGCAACCATTTATTTTTATTACCAGGTATGAATTTTTCTTACCCTGGAACTTCATAGAAATGGAATCATGAGATATATACTCTTTTGTATCTAGCTAGTTTGCTTAGCACTGCACTTTTGCAACTTGCCTCTGTTGCCACTTGTATCAGTAGTTTCCTTCTTTGAATGACTAATTAGTAGTTTGTTGAATGGACACTTGTGTTGTTTTACATTTTTCAGAAACATAATAGGAGATTTGTAGTATTGTAATGGAGTCAATCGGAAGAACCATAGAGGGACTCCTACTAATAAACAAAATACAAGTATACATAGGCAATAGCAATGTTAACTTTTTGGACAAGCCACATCAATTTTCATTTTGTAAGGAAATGGTAGAACCATTGGGTTATTTTTGTGCTGTTAGCTAGTCCTTTAATGATTATATAGATATCAATAAAAGTGAGTAGTGGTCAAGAAATCACCTTTTGGCTTTTTAAATAATAGTTATAGTAACCTAAGTTAACTTTTCTGTACTATGTACACAAAATGCTTTCAATATTTTTCATATTTTCAAGAATTTTTGTAAGCATAATTGCAGGAAGAATAATTCCTGGGTACATATAGTTTCAGATAGTTCCTAGAACACACACAAAAACCACTGTGTAGTAATTGGGAATAATTCCAAAAGCAATATAAAAACACATTACTTTCCCCCATATTTACAAGCAGTAATATAGGAAAATATATTAAACTAAATCTTTGGGGACTTAAGTAATATTATGTGTAATATACTGGATATTTGAATAAGTGTTTACAGATTTTTCTGTAGTAGACTTTGATTTTTGTTCTTGCACATTTTGAAGTTAGCGTGATTGTGAATATGTATGCTAAGTGGGGAATTTGGTTCATGCTTACCAGGGAGGGTATATTTTTGATGGCTTTCTTTTTACCCTTTAGTGCACGACATGATCCTCTGCCTCTAGATTATGTCACTGTTAAAAAGGCTACTAAAGTTAGGGCTGACAGAAGTTTTTATTTCTTTTTTGCCAACCACATATACCTTATATATTGGTATTTTAATGAGGTAATATACTTTCAAGCTAGGGAAGGCAATTTCCTTTTTTTTTTTTTTTGGTGGGCAGTTTTCATTGAAATATCTTATTTAGTTTTTAAATTGATTTAGTTTTGAAAAGAAATATGACTCAATCCTTCTTATTTTGTACTTGAGAAATAATTACTGGAAAATTCAGTAGGAAATGCCGTTACTTCTAGCTTTGAACAAGGAATATCTTTACTCTTGGACTAGATTATTTGAACAATAGTTGTAATTCAGTTTTTAATCTCTTTCTTTAAGAAGATATACAATTCTCTTTGAAATGAATTTTATTATACAATTGAAACTATTTAAGAATCATTAGATTTAAGTAAGGTTATATGCACAAATTTCTATTGTTTAAAACATAAAATATAAATGCCCGATAGTTTAAAATATAAAATATAAATGCCCTGTGATTTTTTCACAGCATAATTAGCCATATTGATAACAATTTTAAAATTCATATGCCTTATATTGTAGCAATTCTAGAACACATTTTATACATGGTAGAATACAAGTTTAACTGTTCAAAATTACTTATAAAGGCAAGTTCTTTGTAACATTTGAATGAACTTTAAAATTAAAAAAAATTTGCAATAAAAATTAAAAATTTAAAATTAATTAAATTAATTAATTAATTTTAATTTCTGTTTGATCTGTCTTGGATTTCAGTCCTCAAACACAGCCTAAATAATTATTTAATATTTTAGATATATTCTTAAGCATTTTCTTCTTCTTTAGGTTATTATGAATGGAAAATGTAATCCTCCTAATTACACTTTCAGTTTATTATTGTTCATATATAAAAATATAATTGATCTTTGTATATTAATCTCATGTGCTGAATTTGGTTCATTCTTCACTGTAACAATAACAATGCTTTTTTTTACTCTTTCTTTCCTTGGATCCTCCTTCCCTAAGATAAGGTGTCATAATTTTTTTTTTTTTTTTTTTTTTTTTGCAGTTTTTGGCCCGGGCCGGGTTTGAACCCACCACCTCTGGTATATGGGGCCGGTGCCCTACTCCTTTGAGCCACAGGTGCCGCCCAGTGTCATGCATTTTTTTATCATAAAAATAACTCAATGATTATTAAAAATTATATATACCCTTTTAACAAAGTAAAATGATATTAAGAAGTATAAAGAAAACTATAAAAATCAGCACCTGTATTTAACTTTGAGTATAAAACTGTGTCTGTAAGTGCAAGTGTGCTGATGTATATTTCATCACAGAGAGATTTCATTTTACACAGGTGGATCTTCTCATCTTCTTGAGTAAACAAGAAAACAAAAACGAAAACATGGTTCTATATTACCAATTTTAATAATAGCTGCCCAATATTCTATGTATTTTAACTTATTTAACATGGTATAATTTGTTTAATTATCAGTCATTATTGAGTTATTTAAATCTGATAGCCCTTACAATCAGATAGGCTATCCTGTATATCACTTGACTTTTATGGTATCTTTCTAGTTCACACGCAATCCCTGAATCCTATGGAATATTTATATTATTTATTTCCTAACAATACCATGTGAAAATTTCAGTTTCCATACACCCTAGATAATGCTGCTTTTTTCCAGTTTTAAAATTATATTAAACATATTTTAATCATTTGTAATCTCATCTGTGTTATAAAAAACATGTACTAAATTTTTCTTAATTCAAGAGAGAAAGAATAGGAAAAAAACTGAATAGGTAACAATGATAATATAGGTATTGAGTTTAAACCAGAGGACTTAGAATTTTAAGGGATATTAATGGTTCTTTTTTACTTTACTTTTGAATGAGGAAATATTTTCTACAACAATCCTGACAGATAATTGCCGTATGTTGCAGCAGCTGCTTCTATCAACAGATGAGTCATTACTCTTAGATATTTTAAATTATTAAATTGTTTTTTGTCTTGAGCAAAATTCTACCCTTTTGAAGTTACTACCAAATGGATCAGGCAATTTGGCTTTCTTTCCACTGATTCTTTCACATTAGAGTCTTTATATGTTGGAAGATACTTGCTATGTTTCCTTTCGGTTTCTGAAAACTTTCTGGCTTATTTGTAGATTATGAGATTCAGTTTTAGTAGGCTGCAGTTTGGTAAATCATCACAATTCTTTTTCCTTTGTTACATGTTGTTGGTAATTTTGAGAAGTTGGGCAATTTTTATAAAGCTTAACCTGAATACATTTCAATGAAATTAAATAGGATCTTAAAGAAGTAGAACATTGTAAAATTAATAGTTTAAACTGAGATAATTTGATTATATGCAATTTACAAAGCAAAAGTAGTCTCATTCCAGTAGTATGCTGCCTTAAAAACCATATTTTTCATTTGTTTAGATTTTAAAATTGATATGCAGAAAATTATATGAAACATTAATTCTCCAAATTTCTGTTTTTTTCTTAAAAACATTTTATATAATTTTGGAGTGATGGATTAGTTCCCTTGAAGTATTACTTTAAGCATTTATTGGCTTTACTCATCATGATTTAATTGGCTTTGACATGTACTTGGTTAGTCAATTAAAAACATATTTATATTCCAATGTGAAAAGGTGGATAAAGAGTAAATATATGTTTCTCTTTCCCCTGAAACCATTCTGAAGATTTTTATATTTTAATAAATGAAAGAAAGAAAGAGAGAGGGAGGGAAGGAGGAAGGAAGGAAGGAAAGAAAAGTAATGGTTTGACCTCTCAGTGTAAAATACATACATATTTATAAATGCTTGGATTCTTACTTTTGGTTATAATAGTGGAATAGTGGATTTAAGCAGGATTGTATGATAGTAATTTGAATTGCAATAGGCTATGGCTTTTTGACCTATGCTATATTGTAATTATTGCCTTTTGGCTAAGACTTCTCTAAATAGTGCCCCTTCATTGAAACCATTTTCAGGTCTTGTTAAAGTTAAAACATAGCCAGTAAATACAGCACAAGTAAATGTGAGCATTGTCATCCAAACTGGAGGCACCATCATCCTTCTACCTATTGTTCATTTACCTATAAGTGTTTGCAATGGGCAGGTGCTTCTCTTTATTTTTTATATGTGAATGATGAATACATTTTGTACTATTTCACGTTTTGACAGTGCTTCTCATTACAATTTTTCTTTTCATATTATGCAGCTGATGGGAAGTCAATTTTTCTGTATATGATAGATTCCATCATTGACTCAGCAAAGTATCTCTTGGCAGTGAATATATTACAATAGCACATCCCAGTGGCTTGAACAGAAAGAACTCAAGTTCCGTTCTGGACCCAGATATTGTGTTTGTCTATTTCTCACATGGAAACTCAATTTATAGAAACCAAATATTCATACATAGTTTTTATTTCATTTTTTCTCTATCCCAAACTCTAAAAAGATAGTAAAAAAATTATCTTTGTTGCAAGCATTTAAATGTGAGTTATGTGTGGGAATTGTTCAATTTAATAGCAGGCACAAAATGGTAATGTTGTAAGCCTCCCAGACCAGGGTTTGGGTCGCAATACCTGAATATTTTAGAGACCATGAGGTATTTTGGCACATTTACTTATCATTGAAACTTTCATTTCCTGGCATAACAAAGGAAAGAAATACAGTAGACATGACATAGAAGTGAAGAGGATGAGTGAGAAGAATTTGAGAATGTGGGGCTAATGGTCTGTATATCTACTTGTATGGAGGACAATCAATTGCTCAGATAGTTTCTGAGCATGGATAATTCGTGCTATTTCAGAATCACATGAATTTCTCAAATATGCATGCGATGCTTTTTTGGGTAATATTTCAAAGTGTCATTCCATTTTTACTAAATAGCTTCTTAAACTTTTTACCACGTCTACATAGTATAGACTAAGAATTTAACTGCTAAAATGCTTTATGTCAATTGTCTGAAAATAAATTAATCAGCTATTATTTGAGTATTTTATACCTGTTTTCATAAGATAAAAATCTTTGGTCATTTTCTCATTAAGCTAATTTCCTATTGGTTTTAAAATATTTTCTTAGATAAAAATAATTATTTTACCTTACCTTTCCCTATTTCTCCCCTTCCTTTCACCTACTGATGTATAAGACTTCCAATAAAAGCATACTTTTCTAACTCTCATTATTGAAAGATATCAAAACAACAAATGAAATATATCTTTTTGTTTTTTTTTTAAAGAAAAGGCTTTCTCCTCAATAGCACTTGTAACAGCTTCACATCTGATTCTACTCACCATTTTCTGAGCTGCCATGATAACCTTCTCCCAAAGTGTCTGTCACCTCCACCTTGCCATCTAATTTTCCCTTTTTGTTAAAACATATTTCCTGAAGAGTGTCCCCCATCCCACCCATCTTATCTACTGTCTTTATCCTTTACAGGTGAAACTGTTAGCAAGGCAAGTAAAAATGTTTTAAATTGCTTGACAGATGGGATGACCCATGGGAATTCCAAGGCACGACCGAGAAACTGAAATCTTCCATATTAGTATATTTTTTTCTGTATTTTTTGACTTAAAAAAAGATACAGTTAATGAATTTACTAACGCCTTACTTCCAAGAGTATCAGGAACTCAAATTTTTCACTTGTGTGGGCAGATTGATCATTGACTTGAGGTCTCATGGAGAAGCACAATGTTGACTTTATATTGTTCGATCCATATAGTTGGTTTGAGTATTGAGTATTGCCTCAAAGAGCCACAAATCACATGTTAACATTTTAGACCCCCTACAGTAGTGACTTTAGGCTTTCCCAATGTAGCAGAAATAAAAATTAGAGACAGAAACCAACTGGTATACTCCACTTACTGCTCAAATTCTCAATAATATTGTAACTGCAGACTTCTTGGTGAAACCCTGTAAGAAACAACATCTCTCTAGTATGGAGAATTAATTATTACTATGAATTTTAATAGTTAATTTAATTTTGTTTTTAAATTATGACTTATTTTTTAAAATTTAACCCCAAATTGATGTTTGTATTTGTGCTAGTCATATTAGACT
The DNA here is from genome assembly GCA_963574655.1 of Perodicticus potto. Taxonomy (NCBI): domain Eukaryota; kingdom Metazoa; phylum Chordata; class Mammalia; order Primates; family Lorisidae; genus Perodicticus; species Perodicticus potto. The sequence goes on along the minus strand of CAUYRH010175413.1, from coordinate 36,903 downwards.
AAACATACTGCATTTACAAGATGATCTGTAGGTACACAAAGTTTAGAAACATTGTCCTAGAGACTGAGAACACGTAACAAAGGCTCCATTTTCTACAGTTTCCAGGAGTAATACTGGGGGTCAAAAATCATGTGATATTTTACAATTGCTTGAAAACTATTTTCTGCAATTCTTAGAGATAAAATGACCAGGGCAAAGATAAATATCCTTTAATAGCTCATATGTGGATATGCTTTGCCTTTGTGTCTGGCATTGTGACTGCAGTTAGAAGACTTTTATTATCTTTAACAACACAGAATTGATTTTCTAAATGAAATGCATCACAGAAAAAGTGTCTAGTGAATAATTTTAATAACATTTTATAGAGCTATCATGGGACAAACAGTCCTCTAACACTTATTTGCCCTTGAGATTTAGAAGAAATCATATCTCTAGTGCTTATAACAAGGAGCTTATTTAACTGAGTTCAAGTTAGCTGTGAACAAATGGATTAACAAGTACCTTATTAAAATTTTAATTTACATTTCATTTATCACATTTAATAGAGTCAACTTTGTTGTTGCAAGACGGAAAAAAAAGCATTAATTTCCAAGAATAACTTTGGTTACCATTAATTTTGAATGTTTTCATTGTTGGCCTTCATAGTTACCATAATTATGTACCCTATGTAGCATGGCATAACATACAATCTTTCTGTTAAAGTCTCTTTAATTATCTGGCAAATTAAAAATATTTACGTTTGTACACCTTGTGGATTTTCTTTCCACTGTAAGAATGTTTAATTAAAGCAATTTAAGACCTTTGATTCTTTTAGGATGTAACTTAGGTAGTAGCATATTTTCATGTCTGGAGAAATATAGTCTGTAAATCCCTTGATAATATTTTGACACATCTTTATTACTCACACTACTTATTTTTTTTTGCCTATTATTTGTACTATCTGAATATGATAATATTCCAATTATATTTGTTAAAGTTTTATGCTTTCATTAGTAAAGTGCATTGATGAAATAAGAAAGTTGCTATATAATCAGGAAAAAATATTCCATACACTATAATATTTACCATAATATGAGTGAACAAGGGGTTGATGAAAAATATATTGTAGCACACAGTGTTAACTTGAACAGAGAAGAAGAAACAGTTGAAATCATTGTGTATATTAAAACTTTTTTACCCAAAGTCTTGCCCCTTAAAACATATCAGATGATTACTTAAGTAGATTGAAAGGATATTTTTAAAATTCACTTTTTGATCTGTTCTTAAAATTGCCTTTTAATTAAAATGCTTTCACTCTGATAGTTCTTATGAAATAATTAATGTTTGATTCATTTTTATAATGCCAATCATAAAGATTTGATATACTTGAAGGGACAATTTCAATCACCTTATAGATTTCTAAATAAGAAAAAATATGTATATATTTGAAGGACTATAAGCCGTTTACAGAATTAGTATCCTATCAAGATATTTTTCAGATTATATCATTAAAAAAGTAAAAAGTAACATTTCCTTAAAATGAGACAAGTGATCTGATTTTAATGACAGCTACTTTTAATGTCACGCACCCAGGTATAGTTTATAATGCTTAGTAATTATAGCAATTTTTCTTCTCTTTTATTAATTATTTCAAGAGAAAGAAGGAAAAGCTTTAAGAATGGGCACAAAAGGCAGCTATATTGGATCTTTATTGAAAAGAAAATAGCTTTCAAATCATTCCATTAGCTGTCATCAGAGTACAAAAAGAATTAATCAAAAATGACATCAATTTTGAGGGCCTGACAAAACCTCATGAGAAAAAGAATCCTATCATAACAGAGAGAAATTAAAGATGCTGTTCCTGATTCCATGAAAGGATTTTACTTTTCCCCCTACGTACCCACATTTGTGTTATAGAGGATTATATGGAAGGTATAAGCTTTAAATTCTTCTGGCACATTCATTGCAAGTAACTAATAGTTAAGATAATAGCTAATCAATACATTCCTGTACGTGTATATTTATCTGAGTTATTTTTTTCAAATAGTATCTTTTTGTTATTGTATTTTACTGATTTTGACTGTTTTTCAGTATAATATTTGAAATCATTGGACTATTATTTAGAATTGTGTAGAATCACAATAGACAACTAAAGCATGTATTATTTGAATACTGAAAGGAAGACAGAAGTTGGAAAGAATGTAAGAGAGAAGGTATTTTTGTTGAGTTTAAGTGTAAATACCACCCAAATTCCAATTTAATATCATTTGCCAACTAAAATCATATGACTTTATGTTTGCCTAGACAGAGTTTTCCAAGCCAATGTCCTCTTGCTGGTTAACATTTGATAATTGGTAATCCTGTGATGTCCACGGGGATAAATACGATCTTTATTGTTTGTTTATAAGAGTTAACCAAACCTCAGAATAATGATATTGCCAAGATCATAATTTATTAAAGTGGGAAAGTCAGACTTAGAATGTGAGTTTCTACTTTTCCAGTGTTCTTTCCCCTACTTTACATCTCCTATCTTACTAGGTTCTGTCCAAAGCAACATAAGCCTCCAACACTAGCAGGAAGCAAGTACACAAAACAGCAATAAGGCTGATTTCCTTTTGACCAGTTGTTTTCTTGGGATACATCAGTGAACAAACAAAAGCTCCCATCCTCATGAAACTTAATGTCGTATCAGAAGAAGAACATAAATAAACAAATAAAGAAATAAGTTGGTTAGGAGATATTAAATTCTATAGAAACAAAGAAAATCAAGGCATGAAGGTTTGAAGTGCTAAGATGCTGAATTTTCTTTCTTCTTTCATTTAGGAAAGGGCATCATTCTTTACATGCCTCCTTATGATATATATAATAAATATAAATTATTACAATTCAGATAAATTCTATAAATATACATTATATACAAACACATACATGCATATATATATATACACACACAAATACATACCTGTATGTACATATATGTGTACTTACACATAATTGTATCTTTCATATCTGCATGTATAAATACAATAATCCTCATTTATTCATGGATTTTGTATTTGTGAACTCACCCACTCAGTAAAATTTGTAATCCAAAAACCGATATTTGTGACACTCGATTGGTCATTTCAAGACATGCATATATGCAGAGCAGCACAATGTTTCAGCCTCCCAGTATGCATAGTCCCAGCTGAGGATGAACAAGGAGACCCCTAACTTTCTGTTTCAGCTCTCATCCTAGCCAGTAAGTGTCTATTTTTTACAGTACATTTAGTGACATATTTTCCATAATTTTTGTGCTTTTTATTGGTGATTTCACTGTTTAAAAGGGTCCCCATGCATAGTGCTAAGTGCTGTCTAGTGTTTCTATGGCGGACTGTGATATACCTTATGAAGAAAATACATGTGTCAGATAAACTTTATTTAGGCCTGAGTTAGAGTGCTGTCAGCTGTGAGTTTAACTTTAATGAATCAACAATGTATATTAATTGTCTTTTACTATGAATACACATAAAACAAGGTTCTGTATTCTTAATTGGTGAGTAAAATTGTAATCACTGGCTCACAGGAGCCTAACCCTATATTTTCCTGAAGGGAAACGATTCAACATTCATCAACTCGGATTTCACAGTGACTTTATAGAACATAATTATATTGAATAATAGAAGCAACTGTACAAGTTTATAAGGCACTTAATAGATATTAAAATTATATCTTTAATTTCAAACAATTCTAATTATGTTCATCAACAAGCCTCTGATTATTTTTCCACAGTTATTATAGTATTTTTAGAGAAATATTTTATTTTTAGTATTATTATATATGATATAAGAGCTTAAAGAACATTGTTCTGAAGAATTATGATACTGGTTGAGATTTCTCACTCTGATGACTGACAAGAAATTATTGTGGAACTCCTTGAATATGATTTTATTACCTAGAATCTCGCCACTTGATGTGTAGTTCTTTATGCCGTTATGCTTGAGTCTTTATTTTTCTTCCTGATTTTCTCTTCATGCTTCAATCTGGATATTTTCTATTGATCTATCTTTCAATTTACTAATCTTCTCTTATGCTTTGTCTAACTGACTGTTAAACTTATTTATTGAGTTCCTAAGCTTGTTTTTATATCTTTACTTTCTGGAATTTCCATGTGATTCTTTCTTTTCAATAGATTTTATTTCTCTATTTTAGTGAATTTTTAATAAGTTTTTAAATATACAAAATTAAGGTCAGAATTAACTCTGGGGTAGCAAACTAGGTTTTTTTTTTAACCTTATAAGGTGAGATGATCTGGAACACAGAGAAGTGGAGAGGTATGAAGAGAATCTTCTTCTTTTTTTTTTTTTGAGACAGAATCTCACTATGTTGCCCTCAGTAGACTGCTGTGGCATCACAGCTCACAGCAACCTCAAACTCTTGGGCTTAAGCAATTCTCTTGCCTCAGCCTCCCAAGTAGCTGGGACTACAGGACCCTGCCACAACACCCGGCATTTTTTTTTTTTTTTATTGTAGTTGTCATTGTTGTTTAGCAGGCTTGGGCTGGTCCTCAACCTCCAGCCCCTGTGTATGTGACTGGCACCGTAACCACTGAGCTACAGGTGCGAAGCTCTAGCTATTTGTTTATTTATTTATTTATTTTTGTTATTGTTGTTGTAATTATCATTGTTTAGCAGACCTGGGCCGGGTTTGAACTCACCAGCCCCGGTGTATGTGACTGGCACCCTAACCACTGAGCCATGGGCGCCGAGCCAGAGAGAATCTTGAGAGTATAAATGTGCCTTGAAGAATGTGATAAATGAAGCCTGCCCAGAAAGGTGACTAGTAAGAACTTCCTGTTAATGGGTGCAGAAAGATGCCTGTACATGCAGTGTGTCTTACAGACTTGGAGAGGATCCCTGGGTTCAGGAAAACTGAACCGTCATAATGGGTAGTGCAAAGGGCCCTTTCCTTAGGAGGGAGACATCTCATTCTTTCACTATCTCTTTCCCCTTTTATCTCAAAACTGCAAAGTTATTCTGAAAGGAGACAACTATATTTTTCAAGGCAATTTACAAATAGCCTTGAAAATACAACGTGGAATAAAAGGGCAGTTAGTACCTTGAAACAAAAGGCAGTCAATACCTTAATTCACAAGACGTACAGAAATTTGAGAAATCCTTAAAGAACTGTCTTCCAACAGGTTCTAAAAATTCATCTTTCTTTGCGAAGGGCCCTTTGCTTAGGCCGGAGACATCTCTTTCTTTTCTTCTTTCTGTCTCTCCCTTTTCCTCTCAAGACTGTAAGCTTATTCTCAAAGGAGACACTATATTTTTAAAGGCTGCTTGCTGTACAAACATCCTTGAAAATACTACCTGGACAAAAGGGTAGTTAGTACCTTGAAGCAAAAGGCAGTCTATACATTAATTCACAAGACATATAGCAATTTGAGAAATGCTTAAAGAACTGTCTTCCAACAGGTTCTAAAAATTCATCTTTCTTTGCAAACATTGGAGATTTTGCTGAGAGCTTTTTCCATTTAAATTGCTTGGTAGGCTATGCCACTTAGTCAGCATCCTTGCTTAGAAACACACAGTTTGATCTTATTATTCTGTGGGTATGATTATCCTATGAATCAGAAATGATGGTATGATATGATCACCACCTTAAAGTAGGAGCAACTCTTATTTCTCTTCAATGACATATAATTATCCTCAGAAAATTGTATTGAAAGACTAATTTTATATTGATGTGTCACTTAATTACATATCACTGGTGACATGAAAAATTCAAAATATTCTATAAATGCTCCAGAAAAAAAAAAGCCAAGGCATTTCTCACCCCAGTATTACCCAAATCAAGAGTTTGGAATCTTTCAGTTTTTTATATAAACTCAAGTTGCCAAGTCACTGAGCTTTACCCAAACTTCCAATTTCTCTCTTAGGAAAATTGTGGCAGCCTCATGGTTCATTGGTCCCTCAGATCCAGGCATCTTCGTGGGCTCACCTGTGGTTCCTGAGTGCCTTTTTTCCCCTTCCTAGAAAGGAGCTCCAGACACTCAGAATGCTTTCTCTCTTAATTTCTGTACCCTTATCACTTCCACCCCTTGAGATCCATCTTTTCTTTCTGTTCTTTTCTTTTTCTTTTGAATTTCAGCCTGATTTCTGAATGTAAAGCAACCTTCCTCATTCTCTTTCTAGCTTCTTTTGAAAAGAAACACAAAGATTCTTTTATGCTAAAGGGCTTTAATGATAATTACCGTAGAGAAAACAACTAAGATTAATTCAATAATTCAAATGAGAAAAGCATAAAATTATAGACAACTGACAAAGTTCTTAAGAGTGTAAGAATTCTTCAAAATCTGCTCATTTCCAAAAGACAAAGTCCTAACACCTTGATCATACAAGTGTACCAGTTATCTGTGGTTCTGCATCACCAGGCCTTTTCGAGTCAATGCTCTCTGTGATTATGGGATGCCTTTTCATCCCATGTCTCCTGTTCTATCTTTTTTTCTACAAGAGTCTATTCAGAAGTTTTTGAATTGATCTCCAGGAGGTTTCCTCTGACTATAAAGGAAACCCCTATAATATACCATTTATATTTCTACATTGTGGGTAGCCTATTTAAAAATATTATAATTGAATTACATGCATCTATTCCTCTAAAAACACAAGTCAATGGCGACAAATATTTCCCCAGCATACTGAGTACAGAGACTGACACATGGTAGGCATTCAGTATTTGGAGAGTGAATGAGTGAGCAGTGTTTTCCAGGATGGACTCTATTGGTACCAGTCTCATACCTGATCTTTTCCAAGCATTCATTTGCTGTTCCCACACTCCTTCCTGTGTTTCACCCATGTGCAGAGACTTCTACTGTCATACATAAAACACATTTTTGACATATTATTTTTTATGTGTCTCTCATTATTAAATATAAGCTTTTGAGGATGAAGCAGTTTTGTAATTATTTTTGCCACCCCACAAACTAGTATAATGCCTGCCACTTGACAGTTTGCTGAATGAATAAGTTGCTTATTTAGTAAGTGCTGACTCTTAATATATAGCATCTTATTTCCTAGGTGATTCAGTAGTCAGAAACTCATGGCTTCTGCTCTCCACTTTTCTAATGGTGAGGGTGGCATTCATCAAAACCAGCTTTTATTTTTTGACTTTTCTTCCTGCTGAGCTGTAATAAAAGCAAGCTAGACATGTCTTTTAACTTAAACAGGAAATCTGAATTTCTGAAGACTTCTTGACTAGGTAATTCCTAATTATCTTGGCTTTTACCCAGCCAACTAATTATCATTTCCAGCTAAACATTTCTTAACACAAACATATTTATATCTTGGTGTTACATGTAGTGCTTTTGTTTGGGCTACACGGGTTTCCACATAATGATGAGGAAATCTGAATTAGACAAGACTCTGGAGCCTCAGCCAAACGAACCTTATTTAAGTAATTGCTCAATTTTTGTTCAAAAGGAATAAAAAAGATGTTGAAGAAGGCTATCTTGAGGGGAGAAATAGAGAGGAATCATCTGCAGAAGTATTCAGCAATTCCTTTTCTTTTCTCTAGTTCTGGTGAATTGTGTCCCCTGCCTGAGCATAGTCTGATGTGTAAGGAGATGTGGCATCTGTTACTTGGGCATGCTCGCTGGTTGGGGTGGGGTTGTTGTGTACCCTTTTCACCCACAGGAGCTTAGCAGGAGCTTGCCACCATATCTGAAATTCTGTATTGAAATTCTTATTAAGTAACTTGTCTCCTTGATAATGTATTTTCAAAATATGCTTTATTTACCCTTATAAATCTTGATCAGAACAATTGCCTTATAAAAATTGACTCCACTTATTGGTAAGCCAATTATATGGTAAACCCACAGAGTGCCATGGCATTCAATGTTTGTTTCCAGGGAGCTGAGGAGACTAAAGAAGGATGGACAGTGGTTCACAAAGTTGTGCTTATTTCTCAGAAGGGATTGGATTCCAAGACAAGAGTGGTGGGGCACATTTCAGCCTTTGCAAGATAAACAAGTACTGAGAAAATGCTAATTTTGCCTTAATTCTTGGATAATAATAATGTTGTTGTCTTTCTGCTTTTTCGCAGTCGTGTTAGAGGGTCTAATTTTCTAAAGGAGTATATTTTAATACTGAATCTTACTGTAAAGATTCAAAGTGGTTGAAATCTTAATCTATTAAGTAAGTACAATAAACAACCAGGGATTCATTAGTTGCTTAGAAGAAACTCTTCATTTTTTACCAGCAACCAACATTTCAGGACTAATCTAAGTCTTCATTAAGTTTCATATCTTTTAATTCAACAGAGATAGCTAAGGGTAAATTTCTATCATGATAGTTATAGCTACACTCATACCGACATTGAATTACTTAAGGAACATGGCCTGAACTAAATGTGTACATACATCTTCTACCTATTCTATCATCTATTATCTATTTGCAGTATCTCCATTTTATTGTTAAAAATTGAAATTCAATATAAAAAAGTAACATTCAATGAGCAAAGAGTCAAAATTAAAGTGAATTCTCTTTCAATTCAAAACTTAAATTTCCTCCTTTGATATGAAGGCTAATATACAAAAATCTAACTGGTAAATTCATAATACAAATTTTAAAACTGACGTATTTGAAGGCATGTTTCAATGATTTAATATGAAATTTGACGGAGTAAAATGTTTTTAAGACAATATTGATGACACCTCCCCCTATTATCAGGCTTGAAATTTTCTTCATTTGAAGTACTATGTGGCAACTTATGGCAGGGAAAGGAGAAAGGAGCCTGTTGTTTTCAGAGAAATGTATATTAAAATAGCAAGAAGCAATGAGGCACTAGGAAAATCTTTCCTTAATTCTCCAGTGAGCATGGTTAGCTACATAAATTTTATAGGTCAAATAATGTGTCACTTCAAAAGATTCTGAAATCCTAGCCCAGATAAGAGGCAAAAAATGATTAATATAAAGACCCTGAGAGCAAATCAGGCTTGTTCAGTAAGTCTCTGGACTTAGGAAATCTGTAGTGGGAAAGAAGAGCGACCTAAAAGGGGAAAACCCTGGAAGTTGAACCCTAGGAATGACACCTCTAATTCACAGCTGTACCTAAGACAAACTCTCTTGTTAATGAAAAAATATAGGTCTCTTGGAGACTAGGTTAGCAGTTTCAATATTAAAGATTATCTGAAGCAAGCTATATAAGATTGGATTACAACGTCAGCTGCTAATAAAGAAGTAATATTCTCTGTGCGTTCTAAGAAAGTTATCCTGGTACACAACTACATAGATGCAGCCATCACTCATCCATTCTACAATACATTTTTAACATATATCTATTTGATAACAGGTGCTGTTATAAGACTAGGAGGTTAAGCAATATCTGTGCTCCATGATTTCTATGATAACTGCATTCATGGAGCTCATCCTTTGATGACAGGGTTGGTTTCTTGTTTTCTTTGAACTCATTGAAACCCCCACCTACTAACATTCTTTTTAACAGCCCCTCCCAGGACCCTTTAGTTCTATGTGGCTGCTTTGGTTTTAACTTATAGGAACATCAATACCTTTTTTCTAAATCCTGTAGATTTGAGGTGTGGGGAACACCACAACTTCTACTGGTCCAGCTGCCACAAGGCCACAATTTCCTGATGCAATCCACTTTTGTGGAAGAGAAGGTGCAGGTGAGAAAATCAGGGCAGGAAGCCAAGTGTTCTCTCGGTGTGTCTACAGGTGTTGAGGAATAACATTTAAAAGCAAAATAGTCTTAAAGCCTAAAACTAAAGCCTGGTTCTTCTAATAGTTTTTAAGGTGAATTGAGAATGGAAATAGATAAATAAAAGCAATGACTATTAGACTGACAACAAACTAGTAGAAAGGCATTTAAGCAAAAGTAGGATGCTGAGTTGAAATAACAAGTCAATGGGCGTGTGCAGATACTGAAGAAGGTAAAAATATAGGTTAAAATATTAGGCTAAGGTCAATAACAACAATTGGATTTTTTTCTGTAAAAGTCAAATGGCAAAAATCAGGATAACTTACTGGGTCTGAATTTTTAAAGTTGTATTTGACTTACAATTATAACTCCATCAGCTGCAGTTGTTTTCCAACTTTTTAATATCAGTGTTTTAATCTGCTTTGACTGCCCTAAGAAATACCAGAACCCATGCGCTACAATAACAGGAGCCTATTTTCTCACAATTCTAGATACTATCAAGTCCAAGATCAAAGTTCTAGTGGGTGTGATTTCTTGGTAAGAGCTCTCATTCTGGCTTGCAGACAGCTGCCTTCTCCCTCTATCCTTACATGACAGGGATATCGTGGAGACCCAATCTTCATGATCTCATCTGAATCTAATTACCTTTCAACGGTCCCATCTGCAAATACCATCACATTGTGGGTTAGGGCCTTAGCATATGAATTTTGGGGAGATACAATTCAGTCCATAGCATTTTGTCCCGGACCTCTCAAAATCCAGGTCCTTCTTCCATGAGAAGTACATTTATTTTATCTCAATAGTCTCAAAAGACTTAACTTATTCTAGCAACTCTAAACTCCAAAGTCTCATCAAAATATTATCTAAATCAGATACAGATGAGACTGTAGGTGTGATTTATCCAGAGACAAAATTCCTGTCTGACTGCATCCTTGTGCAACAAGACAAGTTATGTGTTTCCAAAATACAGGTGGTGTAACAGGCATAGGATGTGGAGAAACAGGAAAGAAGAAAAGGGTTCTGAGTCCCCAAAAAAGTACCAAACCTCCAGATATTAAGGTTTGAGAATCATCCTCTCCCGTTGGATGATTCTACCTTGGTAGAGCACGGAACGAGAGAGGATGGATGCAATATTGGGGTGCAGAGAAAGATATCCCAAAGAATAGTGAGTTGGCATACTGAGCACTTTGAATTAAAAAAGAAATTGGAAGGCCCCAAGCTGTCTCAGAACCAAGAACTTTATAACCTTCCCCAAACCAAGCTTGGGGGACCATAATGGGTACTGAGAAGGAACTCACTCTGAAATTTCCTTATCTTGAAGACTTCTTTTCAAAGAAATGAAATTTTCTTTTTCTTTTCTTTTCTTTTCTTTCTTTCTTTCTTTCTTTCTTTCTTTCCTTCCTTCCTTCATGGAGTCTCACTTCACTGCCCTCAGTAGAGTGCTGTGGCGTCACAGATCACAGCAACCTCCAACTCCTGGGCTTAGGCGATTCTCCTGCCTCAGCCTCCCAAGTAGCTGGGACTACAGGTGCCCGCCACAATACCGGGCTATTTCTTGTTGCAGTTTGGCAGGGCCGGGTTCGAACCTGCCACCTTTGGTATATGGAGCTGGCGCCCTACTTACTGAGCCACAGGTGCAGCCCAGAAATGCAATTTTCTTAAGATCTTCCTAGGAGTCCCATGCAATAACCAGGAAAGATTTAGGCACCAGAAAAGAGAAGAGACTAAAAGTCATCACTGTGCCCAGATGGATTTTTCATCCGTCCTCCTGAGGGTAGCTTCAAGAAACTACCAGGAGACTTTATCTACACAGAAAGACGACCCTTGTTCACAGTGCAGTTCTATCCCTCACCTTTCTGTAACTTTTTGATCCCATTCAGTTTTTTTAAGAGAAACATTTATAAGATCTGTCTGCCTCTTGAGCCTATTCATTTCCCCTAAAGAATAACTTACCACCTCTCTAAAATTGCCTGCAGACACCTCTCTTTCCTCTTCCCTTTGCAGAAGGTCATCTGGCTCTTTGTTGAATCTCATATCTGTAGGACTGTCATCCATGTGCATGTTAAAACATCTGTATGCCTTTTCTCCTATTCATCTGTCTGTTGTCAGTTCATGTCAGTGACTCTTTCAGAGAGCAGAGGAGAAGCATTCCTCCCACCCGTACAGCAACCAATATGATTAACTCACTCATTCACTTCACTTGATTTCCACGTCCTGTGGAAATGTAGAGCCCTCTCCAAAATGTTTATGAATTTTGCCAGTCTTAGGTTCCCACAGTTTTCTCTACTTCTAAACTCCTCCCTCTGGATGGGCCAGCTCCATTTTACACTACACACATTCATAGGGGAAACTCAGCTCTTCCTAAAGTTGACCTAAGAAAACCACTCTCATACATAATATTCATGAGCATGTTAAACTTTAATGAAATTTTTGGAAAGGGTTTAAAGATCACCTGCAACAAATATAAAAACACTGAATTGAATACTAGTCATTCTATACCTAAAATGTTCTTTAGCCATTCCACTGGCTGATTTCTAACTTCACATGCTATTCTTTCTGTTCTTCTGCGTTCTTTATCTTTTGTGTTCACCCCCTTCCTCTCAAGAGCAAACCAAAACTTTCTCCTTGTAACCTGTATTTGCCTTTCTTGTCTTAACTCATCCTGACATTGCTTCCCGTACACTCAACTTTCACCCTCAGCCTCAATTGGCTCATCAGCTTATTTTCTTAACAACAGTTCCCTGTGTAGGATGAAAAATCTGCACAAGAAAAAGTATCCAATGTACTCAGCCCCACTATGAAACTAATTTATAGCTTTCATATGAAAGCTATATCCCAATTACAGCACAAGAATATGGGGAAAGGGACAAGGGGGAAGGGAGAGAGGAGGATGGGTTGAGGGAGGGTAATTGGTGGTTCCACACCTACGGTGCATCTTAGAAGGGTACAGGTGAAACTTACTAAATGTAGAATATAAATGTCTGAACACAATAACTGAGAAAAAGCCATGAAATCTATGTTAACCAGTTCGATGAAAATCTTTCAAATTGTATATAAAACCAACACATTGTATGCCATGATTGCATTAATGTACACAGCTATGATTTAATTAAAAAAAAACTGCACAATGAAAAATAAAGAATATGGTCTGCTTTTAACGTAGACTCTTAACAGTTTAACCTACTTACATATTTCATTTTCCTGTATATTTATTTTACACACTTGCATATGTAGATATCATAACAAAATGAAATATGACTTATCAAATTAACCAATAGTTATTTATAATGATTACTTAATGTTTCACTCTTAGAATATAGCAGTTTATTGGTCCTCTACTTTTGCACATGCATGCTTGTTTCTAACTTTTACCTAACATAAACAACTCTTTGAAATGCATTTTCAAGTGTATACCTTTGCTCCACTTATATCCACATGATTTTTAAAGATAAACTCCCAGAAGTGAGATAGCTACATCAAAGGATATGTGTTTGCTGCCTTTAAATAGTTCTGCTAAAGCCTTTTCAGGCATCCAGCCTAGAGATAACCCACCTTCTGTTTAATAGGGCCATGTCCTCTACGCAGAATGGAATTTCAGTGGGTCCCTGGCAGAGTGAATCTGAGCCAAGAGATATTTACTGTGGTCAAAAAAGGTTAGAACTTCAAAGTGAGTCGTGGTTTATGATGACCTAGGGACAGGGAGAAAGCATTTTTTCATGCATGTCTACTACTCACAATGTACATAGATTCTCACCAACACCTATATTGCTGCTTCTACCCCATTTGAGAGTACACACATTCACACAAACACACACACACACACACACACACGATGTTTCACATTAAACACCACAGTATATACAGAAGATGCAGTTGTGACTTTCAAGCGGTTTGAAGAGCTCTTTTAGTTTAAGTTTAATTTTAGTTTAATATACCTTTTGCTTTCTGAAAAATTTTGAAGTGTGCAAAAATCACCCTTTCTTCCAGTGACAAATTTGAAAGTGAATTTATACATAGAAATGTGGAGAGGTGTTTGTGTGAAGTGGCACTAGACAATTGCTATCATTGCAGTATCTCTAAGTGTCCTTTCAGATGAGTAAAATATTCCCTGTTGTGTCAAGTGCCTTGTAGTTGTGTTACATCCTCCCTTCCACTAAAGTACCACTTAGTACAATGGGGAGCAATTAAGCCAATAGAGCCTTGGGGATCTGAAAGGTAGTTCTCCTCCAAAGTGCTTCATTTACTCCTCTGTGTTAATAATGGATGGTTTTCCCATATTATCCTATCATGGGTTACTCACTAGTGAGAAAACATTTCAGGTCTAGACCAAATGGGACAGAAATTATTCTACTTCATTAGCATATTCTCAATTCAAGCTTTCTGCAAACATAGACTCCATTTTTCCTACTGATTTTTTTACAGGCCGATATAACAATGCCACCTTTATATAGTATATTCTGATGTTTTTGTGGGAAAGTTATTTCTGAATATTTTCCTGAGTATGTTTGATTATTTTCTTCTAGTTTTATCTTTCAGCCTGAATCATAAAGTCATATAGAAGTAGCTATTTCTGCCTTAACTAAAACCCTAATATATTGTTGATGCTCAGACACATTAAATAATGATTATAACAATAAAAGTTCAGTCCCATAGAAACATATTAAATTTTCCTCTACCATAGATTACATGTCATCCTCTTGGTAATATGCTGTAGCTAGATGATTTATGTGTTCTCACAATTTTAAAATATTTCTCTGACTACATAGTTTTTTCCTCGGGGGGGAGGGGTAGCTTTCAGTACTTTCTAACTTTACAGATCTCATTTCTTCTATTTTTCTGTCAATTTGTCTGCCTGACACGAAATGCTTTTAAATATTTTAGCCATTTTCTAGATATACTAAGTTTTATACCCTTCTTGGTTTATTAGATGCATTTTTCTCTTATTATCTTTTTCTCAATATAGAGTATTTATAAAATTCAATTTTGGTGCTTTATCCTGATGACTAGCACTTTATCCTGCTTTATGTTTTTTCCCTTTAAATTTAAATTAATGGTATATATTCTTCCTTTATTTTTGTTTTTATTTATTTCTAGGACATTTAACTTACAGTTTTTGGTTTGCTTTTCTTGTCTTCTTATCACTATTTATTTTTGCTTTGTATGTACTAAAAATTGTATGTATTCCTTTTTAAAAATTTTACACCTAATGATATAATTCAGGGTAATTTATTTTTTCTCAAGCTTTTTCCTTAATATAACTTGTGATTGCTTAATTCCTTCATGCTTCCTTTTTATATTTACATAGTAGAATATTCTTAAGCTATGAAACTGATAACTTTGTTCTTAGACTCAGAACCAGGCTCAGAACCCAGCATAAACTTGTGAAGTGAACAGAAGTAGTTCTTAGAAATTCTGAGTGTTACCCAGAACATCCAGATGTTCACCCATACATAGGTATGTCTGTAATTCTCTAAGAACTTGTTCCTTCAGGTGCTTGCCTAGGAAATGGTTTGAAATGCAGAATCTCTACTTTTAGCTCATACCCTCCGAGTCAGGATCTCCAATGAATAAGATCCCCACGTGATCCCTATGCTTGTTCTAGTTTGAGAAGGCCCTCTCTGGGATTTTACTAAGGTTCACTTCTAGGAGAGCTCACTAGGGAGTTAGAGAAATTTTAACCTCACCAGGGAGTTGGATATAGGCCAAATGTCCAATGTTTGGATATTGAAATCAACATTTTTAGGATATCTGGGATACAAGAATAAATCTGAAACTTTAGAATATATGTTAACATTAATTATTTACATTTAAATATCCAAATTTTCATAATTTAGTAAGAATACTTTCTTAGCACTATCAAAGTCTAAATTGTTCCCATAGGCACTTTATTAGACAGTGGTGTGGTAAAGAGATGTTCTCTTTCTACTGAAGCCACAGGAGAAACAAGACACAAATCTTGAAAAACTTTTGGCCTAAGCAGAATTAAATACCTCAAAATATTAATAGATTTATTTAAGATTATTTGGTTTAATGCTATGACTGCAAGTAAATAATTCTAAAAATATTAAAATAATTTTATCTTCTATTTATTATTCTGTTTTATATCATTATTTACATTTTCATAAATACTATTAAATCAAAATTTTCACATGCTTCATATGCTTCCCTGAGTTACCTAACTCAATATCTTTATTAATTAACTTAATATCTTTATTGTCTTTGTATTTTTTAATTTTTTAAAATTTAATTTTTTATTATCTTCTTAACTACTAGTTTAATGAGTTGTAATTGAAAATGGGTCAATGGGCACCTGGGCTTCTTCCATGACTTAGCAATTATGAGAAGACAATTCTTCAGATAGAAGAAAAATGACATCCGATAGAATATGGATTATCACAAAGGAATGAAAGCACCAAAAAATAGTAACTGTATGGGTAAGCTCGTGATTTTTTCTTAGTATTTAAATCTCTTAGAAAGATAATCAACTGTTTAAACCAAAATAATAAAAAGGTAATGTGAGATTTATAAAAACTATGTAAAAGTAAGATGCATGACAACCAGAGCATAAAGGTCAGGAGGGGAGAAAAGGAAATACTCTACTGTAAGGTTCCTTAACTCTCTGTGGAGTCATATAATAGCACTTGAAAGTAGATGGTAATAAGTTAAAGATTTATACTATCAACCCTAAGGCTACCTCTGAAAATATATATATTCCATGTTCTGGGGTTGCTGCTGCTACCAAAAAAAAATTAATAAATAATACAACAAAGACATAGCTAATGAGATGGAATTATAACAATATTAAGTCAATCTAAAGAAGGCAGGAAGAGAAGAAATTTGGAAGAATGAAAAGATTGTTCAAATAGAAAACATAGAGCAAAATGACAAGCTTAAACCTGTCCATATTGATAAATACTTTATATGTAAATATCCTAATCAAAAGGGAAAGATTGTCAGATTGAATTAAAAAGCAAGACCCAATTATACAAGAAACACACTTCAAATATAAAGACGTAAACAGGTTAAAGGTAAAAGGATGGAAAAACAGACACCATGCTAACACTAGTCAAAGGAAAGCTGAAGTGACTATTCAGACAAAGTAAATTCCCAAACAAAGACTGTTTCTCAGGACAAATAACATCATTTCATCATGACAAAGAACCCAGTTCATCCAGAGGATATAATAATCCTAAATGGTGGCTACCAAATAACAAACCTATGAGGTAGCTAGCTACTTAGGTCATGCCCACTTTACAGATGAGGAAACTGAGGCTCTGAGTAGTTGGACAAACTAAACTCCCACTGATTCCCAGAGGATCCGAAGCCTGATCTGTTTTACCTCAGAGTGCATGTTGCTGTGGCAAAGCTAAGTCCAGAGGAGCGTGGAAAGTCACAGGGGGGCCCATGGCAGCTTCCCTGTGTGGAATGAACAGAAGCCAGTGGATGAAAGAGACCCTATTGCTCCCTGCGTTTGCACACAGGTCCCACTTCAGCTTTACAAGCCTCTTAATGTTAGGAAGTCCAGACCTTCCAAAGATGAGGCGCTAAACTCCATGGGCCTTCATGCTTCAGATACCCAGGCCTGCCGCTCCTACTGGTTCTTTGGGCCAGTGAGAAGGCAGATACTTCCCAGATCAGACACAACACCTGCAGCTACCAGGACCTAAGTGTGCCCTGGCCCGGGCCACCACGGCTCTTTGCTTCTCATTTGTTTTTGTTTGTGGTCATTGTACAGTCATACTTCCTGTATGTGCAGGCACCTTTATAAGTGCTTTCCTTACATAGTATAACTTACCTAATTCTCAAATTAAGTGAATGCTGTGATTAGTCCTACTTTACACAGTGAGGGAACTGAGGCCAGAGAGATTGAATAACTTGCCCAAGGGCAAGCACGAAGAATTGGCAGAGCCAGGTTTCAAACCCAGAGCGTTCATTTCCAGAACCCATATTCCAGACCATGCTGCCTTTTGCAAATTGGGTTGTGCTGACTTCTGCCCTCCCTGCTCCAGAAAACAGCTGAGTTCTCCTTAGTGGGATAAGCACGGTTTGAATCTAACCTGTGCCTTTGCAACTGTGTGAACCGGGCAGGTTCCTCATTTCCTGCGCCTCAGTTTCCAGGTGTTGTCCATGGGCGTGTCTTGCCGAGCTCCCCGGTGGTCAGCATTAGACTGGACCTTCCTGTGGTAGTGGAAGTCGTCCAGCAGGACCAGCCCTTCTTTATCCTGTTAGAGCCTCTGATGATTTCCTGCTGTTTCGTCCTGTGTACAGCTGAGGGAGGCAAGGTAGCATTTGGGTAGATTACTTACCCCAAACCTCTCTGGTGAGTCGCAAGAGGCTGGAACAGGAGTTGGCAAAGCCCAGCCTGCTCTTGGCACACAGCAGGGCGACGTTCCCAGTGGCCAGTGCTTCATGCTTACACATGTTTCGTGTTTCGGCTTCTCATCTCAGTATGTAAGTGGAGAACCAGACGGGCCTCATTTGGATGTGATGAAAACCTCCACCTGCCCACGTGGGAACGCTGCCTTCGCCGTTCGCAGTTGGCCTCAGAGAGCCGAACGCCGGCGGCTCTGATTAGCTGCGTGATTCAGGCCTGGGCCACTTCTCTTTGTTTCTCACATCCTTACTTATCGGGGCCAGAAAGTTCTTAAGACTGTTGAGGTTAGCTGTACTTTCACATTTCCTGTTTTTCCCATATTCAAGCTCACCTAGATTGAATTTCCTAAACTCCTCGAGACAAGGGTAGGAGAAACGGCCCTGGATACCCTGTTTCTGCCTCATGGGGAGAAGGGACATCCTGACAGATGGGCTAGGTGGCCTGTCATGGAAGGGGTGGGTGCCGCTGGGTTTGGTGTGGGTGAGGTCTCATGGTCAGGGCCCTGTGACCTTGAACTTTACCATAGGGAGCCTCAGTTTCCTAATCTTTCAGGGCCTAGAATGTGGTAGTCACTCAATAAATGCTTGCTTTTCCTTCCCTCCCCTTTGGCTGGATGTGATTACACTGTGGGATCTCAACGCTGCCCTTCCCTTTGCTCCTGCCCCACTGTGGCCCGTTAAGACACATGTGGGAGCTTCCTGGTTAGGGACTGTGAAGGGGCAGCTTTGAGCCGAGAAGGCGACTCACATCCTCCGCTGGTGCTGACTCCAAAGCATCAGGGTCTACAGAAGTAGGGACCTCAACACACCGTGTGGTTCCTACTGCCCCTCTGCTGGGCTAGAGCGGGTGCTGGGGCCCAGCTGCCCACCCTGGGTCTTACACAGTCTGTCTTGTCCCTTGAGGGCTGGGCCCTCTGGGGCTGTCTTATCTGCTCCCAGCTGCTCCCTTACTCCTCAGTGTGTTTCAGAATCTCCCCACCACCACAAAAAAAAAAAAAAGCAGTACTGGCCAAAGCAGAGTAAAGAAATAGCTGTACAAAACTGGAGCAGACTGAAGTCTCAGGAAAGATCAGCAACCCGCCCCGGCATGATGATAAGGTTATCAGCTCCTTTCACGTTAGACAGGGAGCTGCTGTTTGCTGCTTGGAAATGTCACCCATCTGGGTGATGACTAAGTAATTATATTTAATGATTGCATAAGACAATGCTGAAGAAACTGCAAGTGTTTGTCAGTTTTTTTAAAGTGGGGAGATGCAAAAGCCTGGCTCGTTCAGTAGACTCAGTCCCAGGACAAGTTCCTCAGGGAGACTCAGCACCACCTCATTCATCTGGCATCAACCAACCCTTGGAACAGAGTCAAGGCCTGAAATAAACAAAACAGATCACTGGGAATCCCAGAGAGATGTCACAAAGCCTGTGCACTGCAGCCCAAGCCCTAACTCCACTCCTGAGGGGGCCTGGCTGCCTCCTTCCTGCTGTTGACACTCACTTGTGGCTCCAGGTTTACCAGGGTGGCGTAGGAGGGGCAGAGCAATTTCTGAGGGTGCTAAAAGCACTCAGGGGCATCTGCTGGGGCCAAAGAAGATTCAAAACAACTACAGCATAAATCAGACTTAGAAATCCTGGAGCATGGTCGGACCCTGCTCATCCAGAACAGAGAGTCCTCCACAGTCACTTGAGGGCCACCTCTGTGTCTTGGATACTATAGACTGACTGTTCTCTGGGGCAAAATAGCTGGTCTTTGCTTCAATGCTGAGATTCTCACAGCAATGCCCTGGACATGTATCTTGCAGAACAGACCAGCAGGTCAGCCTGACTTAGATCTGATATGGCAGAGGCCATTTTGTTCCTCATCCAATATCTTAAGAAGAAACAGAGCAAAGAAAAGTGCTGACTGGTACCTTGATCATGTGTGGCTACAAGTCCAGCTGGCTGGGGTTGGGTACGTTAGCAAGACAGGTGAGTGGCGCCAGGCAACTGGTGGCAGGTGGAAGGAGTTCAGGGTCTGAGGCAGGTTCTGGCAGACCTGAGAAGGGTCTGTCTGGTCAATATTGACATATCCCCCCTGGAAGAAGGGCCTTCTCAGTGTTACTATGACATTATCAGCCAGATTCTTTGCTTAGCTCCATCCTCATTTTTCTGCGACACCACCTGGCTTCTCTCCATCTCCTGCCCTTTCCATTTCTTCAGTCTGAGATCTATTTTTCTGGAGGGGTTGACACCCTTCAAGAAGAATCCTAGCATTCTGGACTCTGGATTAGGCTCCTCTTCACCTCTGTGCCTCCTTTCTGAGCATTATGCTCACAGGAACCTGTCTGGCTGTTGGGATTTACAATGACAGCACAATAACAATCACTGTGTCTATAAATGATTCAATGTGCTAAGATCAGAGGAATCCACTCTTATTTTCTGAAAGAAGCTCTTATTTTGGACTCTCTGACAGTTCTCAGAGCCACTGCTAGATAAAATGCTAGAGGCCTGTGTGCGTGTTGCCCCCTTAAGTCCTCCACCTGTCCTGTGAATAGGCATTACTATCCTTACGGTTTTCCCATGGGGGTTAGAACTAAGACTGGAAGTGAGATATAATTTATCCAGATAACCTTTGCACAGACAAAGGTTATAATGCAGACCTTCCAAAGCCAAGGCTGGTGTCCCTAATTAAGGACCTTGCTCCTCCTTTGTTCGGTGCTATGGGAACTGGCATCTTTGTTCCCTGGCCCTCTGGGTTCTGTGTTAATGAATCTTCTATGCTTAACACTCATTTAAAATAATCAGTGACTTTGAAACAAATCTGTGTCTTTTGCTGTTTATCTGTGGTCCCTAGAAAAAAATCGCTGTCTTGTGAGAAAGTCCGTATGTCATCTCCGTGAGCGTCTTATGTTAGCACGTCCTATCTTGTCAGGAAAATTAGGGGGAGCGAGTAGCAGGCAGTAAAACTGACCCTCACCACTGACCTGATAAAGAAAAGAGAAATTGCCAGAACGACCCAAGGATAATCTATTTTATTGGCAACACTCCTTTGGAAGTCTCGGCCCAAACGTTTAAGGGCATAAACAAGGCGATTATAAATTTCATACGAAGTGGCTCGCATCCAGACGTATGGGAGAGTAATAGGGAGAGCTGGCATCCGTCCTGGGCCGATTTGCCAAATTTGAGTCTACTGTATATTGTTGATCTTTCTCATTTTACCCTCCCTCAAGATAGTTCATAACTCTCCAGAAGGATTTAGCTCCTATCACAGAAAGAAAACAAGGAGGAGGAGCAGAAGGAGGCTTCACGAGTTGACTTCTCAATCTGGGAGCGGCTTAGTTAGGATTCTTTTGGATGCAAAAGAAAGGCCCATTACAAACTTGCTCAAGCAAGAAAGGAGAATCCATCCAAGAAAGGAGAGAGAAGAGAGAATGTTCTTGAATTGAGGTCTCATGAGGACCAGGAGCTGGGATGGGGTTCGGAGTCCAGGCGTCTCTGCAGAAGGCCTCTCCATCTCTAGGGACCTGTGGTTTCAGCCTTTGCGCCTCCTGATTTCTGCCTGTTGCCCTTGATCATCTTTGCATTTGTGGCTGCCCCTTGGCCATGGAACGTATAGCATCTTATTTCTAGCTATGCTCTGTGATGGTGTCTCGCAGATCCAATGCTGAATTCCCATCTCAATTTGAGTTGGATTTCTTCCAGACTCAGTCATTTTTGGTTAGGGAGTGGGCTCACGTATCGTGAACATGCCTGCTGGCGCCACGTCTCCGTGGGTGCTGAGACAGCTCTCAGACAATAGTAGCTGAGCAGATACCTGTTATAACATATGAATATTTTCTGAATAACGTTTTGTAGCTGGTATATAGAAATGGAGTTTAATTTTGTATGATGGTCTCATCTCCAACAACCAATAATCTGTTTGTAGTTCTTTGTGGTTTCCTATGAAGATGTCATATCATCTGTGAAAAATGATAGCTTGGTTTCTTCCTTTACAATTATTTACATTTGTTTCTTTGTCTATATTTTTGAAGTGGTGAGAACCTCTAGTGCAATGCTTCAAAGAAGTGGTTGATAACAAGCACTTGTATTTCATTCTTGACTATGAAGGGATGGATGTGTTTACTCTTTCACCATTAAAAATATTATTTGGTGTGGGTATTTTGAAGACATTCTTTATCATGTGAAGGAAAGTCTGTTTTACCCTTAGTTAGAAGGAGGCTTGTGAGTGAGTGTGTGTGTGTTTGTGTGTTCATCTTTTTTAAAGCTGAATATATTTGAATTTTATAGAATTATTTATCAGCTTGTATTTTATTGAGATCATGGTACCGTTTCTTCCTTTAATCTGTTAATGTTGTGAATTTGCATTAACAACTTTTCTAATGTTGACAAATCTTGAGTTTGGGGGTATATTCAACTTAGTCATGGGAGAGGTGTGCACGCTCGTGTGAGTGTGTGTCTGTATTTAATTCACTTACATTGCTGATTTTGTTTGCTGACAATTTAGTGTTTTCTCATCTGGGAGCATGCATTAAGATGTCCTGTGTCATTCCTTTCTAGGACCACCCTTATCTATTTTGGATATTCAAGGTACACCACCCTCATTAAATGACTATTAATTTCTGGAAGAGTTTTATAGAACTGAATTATCTGTTCCCTGACTATTTAGTACAAATTACCAAGAGTACAAATGTTCTCTTTCTGAAATTTTGTTTCTTTCCTGGCTATAAGATATTCACATTTTCTATTCCTTCTTGTGTCTATTTGGATAATTTGTGTTTTTCTAGTAATCTGTCCATTTCTTCTTAGTTTAATAAAATTTATCAGTTAAAGTTCATGGTACCCTTTTATCTTTTAATTTTTTTTTTATTTTAGGTAAGATAAATTTTTATTGTTGAGGATTCATTGAGGGTACAAAGAACCAGGTTACACTGATTGCATTTGTTAGGTAAAGTCCCTCTTATAATTGTGTCCCGTCCCCAAGAGGTGTGTCACATGACCAATGACCTCCCAACCCCCTTCCTCTTTCCCTCTCCCTGCACCCCACTTCCCTCACCCCCCACTGTGTATTGGGTCATCAGTTGTCCTCCTATCAGAATTGAGTACATAGGATTCTTGCTTCTCTATTCTTTTGATGCTTTACTAAGAATAATGTGTTCCACTTCCACGCAGGTTAATACAAAAGATGTAAAGTCACCATCTTTTTGAATGACTGAATAGTATTCCATGGTATACATATACCACAACTTGTTAATCCATTCCTGGGTTGATGGGCATTTAGGCTGTTTCCACACTTTGGCGATTGTAAATTGAGCTGCAATAAACAGTCTAGTGCAAATGTCCTTATAATAAAATGAATTTTTTCTTCTGGGTAGATGCCCAGTAATGGGATTGCAGGATTAAATTGGAGGTCTAGTTTGAGTTCTTTGAGGATTCTCCATACTTCCTTTCAAAAAGGTTGTATTAATTTGCAGGCCCACCAGTAATGTAGAAGTGTTCCCTTTTATCTTTTTAACTCCTACTGTATCTGTAGTTATATATACTACTTTTGCCATCTCTAATATTGTTTGTTTTCCCCACCCTCCCTATATCATGATCTATTTTTGTGGGATGCCCCCCTGATTCTTATTCATGTGTCAGCGCAAGAGCTTTCCCCACCGGCGTACTGCTCCATCAGGCCTCTCCACACCATCAGTCCCCCACCATCTACTTACTTGTCACAGGCCACCTCTCTTTCTCAGGCATATCCTCTTGCCAAGCTCTCCACACATACTCCACACCATCAGCTGCTCTCTTCTTTCTCCCTCTCTCTCTCACCACTTATGGTCTATGATTTGTTCAGCAGTTAGTGTCATCTTTTAAAAACACAAGTCATCTTACTCTAAAGCTTAGAATTTATTTTTAACTTTACTTTACACCTAAATTAACATAAAGTGAGTCCCCAAGATGGCTCCTGAAGCTGCAAGTGATTTGACCCCTGACTGCTCCCCAACCTTCTCTTGGAGCCACGCTCCTTCCCAAACCACCTGCTGCCCAGCCTTCTTCTGTGCCCCTTGTGCCTCAGGGTATCTGAGCAGCTCTTTCAGATCCTTCCTAGCTTGGCTGAATTCCCTCCTCCAAGGTTCCAAGTTAAACAAGGCTTTTTAAAAACCTTCTATGGCATCCAAGTTGGAGAATGTCTCTCTTACTATTTTTTTTCTTACAGACACCCCAATCTTTTCCTTTCTGGAACTTGCCACAGACTTTTCTTACCTATTTTTTTTTTTTTTGTCTACCTGATCAATGTCTGTCTCTCTTATGAGGATGGGGCCATGTCTGTGGTTCACTGTAAGGTTCACACAGTGCCTGAGACATAGGGAGCCTTGGTGCATTTAGTGATGAAGGATTCCCTCCCTCTTACTTTCCCAGGTCATAAATCCTGAGAGTGCAGAGCAACATCAACAGGGTCACCTGAAAGCATGTGGCAGGGTGGGATAACTCATCATTATTTTCTCTGGAACCTGAACTCCGAATCAAAGACCCAGCCCAAATCTTGGCTGCTATAGGAGGTATTACAGGGAATCGCCACACACCTGGCTCCCCACCCATCCAGGTTCTCCACCACTGGGGACTGTGGAGGCAGATACATATAAAGTTAATACAACTCTAAGACACAGTCCCTCCTGGTGGGCAGGTTAGTCTCTATATTTTTAATTGGCCCTCCCCTAACAATTATGTAAGATTGATTTCATCTGTTCCTTCTTCTTCACATTAACAAAATTTGCCCTCAATTTGTTTAAAAGGGAGGAGGAAAGCCTGTTTCTAATTTGTTCTGACACATTTATTAAATGTAATCATACAGCAAAAAAATTCAGCCATGTTAAAAACAGCAGGAAAATATTAAACTTTCCTTGTACAAAGTTTGAATCATAAAATACGTTTTGCGGGGCTCTCACGGAAATAGGCCACAACCTCAGTGACATTCACAATTAGTTGCTAAGAGGCTCGATGTAACCCAGAAGGCAGAAGGCGGGGTAACCGTGAACGTGCGCTCTCTTTGTGGGGCGGGGTTCTGGGCTGCCACGCCCTCTGAGGGTCCTGCTGGCCGTTCCCTCTGTGTCTTCCACGTTTCCTCCTTCCTTCCTTCCTTAGGCGTGAAGCAAGCTCAGGGAAAATATTTCTCACTTTCTTCTGGATGAATCCTGCTTCTTCCCAACTCCCTTTTCTCCCAGTTCCCCCCACCTCCGTGAGAACAGGGAGTAGACACATAAATGCCCCCGTGCAGGAGTCTGATGTCGAAAGAAGCAAAATGTCACTTTGTAACAGAACCCGAAGGTGCTATCCAGCGCTTGGAGATGATGGCTTAGAAAAAGATTTTCCCAGACTCCAAAATATTTGTTCATATTGGAGAAGCAGCTAACCTTGATTTACTCTGGTTGTGAACAAATCAGATTTGAACAGACTTCACATACACACTGTGTTGGTCCACTAGGGCCGCCCTACAAACTTCCTTACAACAGGAATTTATTTTCTCACATCTCTGGAGGCTGGAAGTCTGAGATCAAGGTGTGGGCAGGGTGGGTTCCTTCTGGAGCCTCCCTCCTTGGCTCGCAGATGGCCGTGTTCTGCCTGTGTCTTCAGACGGTCACCCCTGTGTGTGTCTGTCCTATGCTCTTCTTACAAGGATGTCAGCCATATTGAATTGGGGACACCCAATGACCTTAGTTCTGTAAAGGTCCTATTTTGAAATACAGTCACATTCTGAGGTACTGTGGTTTGGGACTTTGTATATCAATTTTGAGAGACACAATTCAGCCTGTAACATGCTCTCTATTGTGTTTTCATAGTCCTCTCTGAAGTAAATTTTTAGTTTTCATCTGAGATATACGAAGGACCAAATTATCAGGTCCTACAAGGAGGAGATTCCAACCAGAGAAGTACACAGTGACAGCCCAGCCCAGCCCACCCCAGAGAGGCTGCATCCTCCCTGGGGAGCCCACAGGCCTGGCTGGTAGGCCAGTCTGTGAGCAGAGCTGTCTGGGGCAGCTGGAAGAACCGAGGCTCCTTGGGCATCCCTCCCACTGTAACCACCACCACCTCAGCTGAGAAGGCGGGTGTGTGCTGAGGGGTTATCTGTGGCCCCCATTTAAAGCCAAGACAGTTCTGAGGCTTAGAGAAATGAGACAGAATCCTCAGGGAGGGAGGGAGCCCCAGGGCTGCAAGTGGGAGGGAAAATGCCCTGTCGCAGGAGTGGGCATGGTTATTTCCCCAGAATACTTAAGACTGCTCTGGACAACACCATGGGAAGAGTATGACCCTTCGTATTGGGGGCACTAAGGAGGCAGCAGCAGATTCTCACGGAGGGCATTTGACTCTGGGAGGGATAAATTTGGGAGGAAAAAGTATGGCGCTTGGCCCAACTCCCTGCAGAGTGGCCCCCACCCTGCCCAGGGCCTACCCGCTCTTTTCTACCTAATACAAAAATGGACTCAGTCCAGATACTTCATCCTGGCTTACCCAGGCCTACCAGCCTACTCCAGGAAGATGAGGCTCCTGAATAAGTTGAAGAACACAGGCAGAGGGGGCTTTGGGGACAGCTGGGCAAACCTCAGGATCTTGCCTGGTGGACGGAGGATACCTTCAGACTGCCTTGAGGCCTTACCTGGGCTTTGAAGAAGGATCAGGGTTGCAGGGCCTCAGCTCACGCGGCACTGTGGCCCAGCCATCTCTCTTCTGTGTCAGAGGCCACAGCCCTGCCCTGCATCTCAATCCCCAAGTAGGGGGCTGCCAGCACCTGGCTCAGTGCCCCTGGGTCATGCGTTTATCCCAGCTCTGTGTCTCCAGCTCATTGAGTGTCATGTGGTTATTGCAGAAAGCCCACTGCATTCGTTTGTGCACTTGCTCAAAGGCCCTTTAAGTGCAAAGTGTTGATCCCTTGTTTCCTTCTTCACCTTCTTCTCCTTGTCCCCCTGAAAAGAGCTGATCGCTGATTGACCCTGGGGTCCAGAGAAGGCTCCTTCCTTCCCTCTCACCGGGGCTGCCTGGTCTTTGTGAGGGCTGGCCTTCTCCACGCTGGCATCCTCTCGGAGAGCTTGTGCCACCTCAAGTTTGGGCCATCCTGTCCCCAGGAAGTGTGGTGCCGGGGAATCTGCCTGGCAGCACTCAGCCGCGGGGCTGAGGCGAGGTTTGTGTGAGCCATTTGGCACCTACTCGTGTGGTGGGCTGCATCATCAGTCAGCTCTCAGAGCACCCGAAAACAGTGTGAGCCCACATCTGCGGGGGTCTTCCCCGTCTGCAGGATCTCAGCACGGCCCCTCCCTCACTTTATTCCATCTCAGGTCAGAAATCCCAGCACAGGGAGCAGACCCAGAGCCCACAAACAGCTGCCCTGCCTACCACCTTCATGATCCTTCTTCTTACCTTAATTTATTTTTTTCTGGCACATCATTCTCTTATAATTACGTATCAGTGCCATAATCCACTTTTCAGAAATGTACTTACTGCTCGTCTGCCCCTCTCTAGACTGTAGCTCCTCGAAGGCATGCCCAGCACAGAAGCAGAGCCGGCCCATTGTGGGAGCACAAGCCAGAGTTTGCTGACTGAATGACTGAGTCAGCTTGTGGGTGAGTGGCAGAAAGGGGCTGAAACCCAGGGCCCTCTAACTCAAGACCCACGTGCACTCCTCTCTGCAGCAAGGAGGACAGACGGCTGGACAGACATAGGGATATCTGAGTGGATGGAGAGGCCAGGTGACAGGCTTTGCATGGCATGTGGATTTCGCCACCAGCCGTATCCTAGGGCACTCCGAGAGGGAACACAAAGTTCAAATGCAGTGGACACAAAATATAATGGGGAGCCCCTTGGGCAGGGCCAAGTGAGATCTCAGAGTCAAAGTTGGGCATCACCTAGAGGCTGATGTGGCATCAGGGACCATCAGGGGCACAGAGGGAGCAGAGGCCCTGGAAAGTTGTTCTTTAAGGTGATCCTGGCTCAGATCTCAGGGTATGCGATGAGGTTGTCTGTCTTAAAGGGCAGGGGCCTAAAACATGAAGATGGTGGCTGGGGCAGCTGCTTAGACAGCCAGGTGGGGACACCCTCCCTGTAGGGGGACCTCTGACCAGAAATGGAAATGAAGTGAGGAGGGAGCTCCACGGAGATCTGAGGGGGGTGTTCCAGGCAGAGGAACAATATTGCAAGATCCCAAGGATGTGGGCAAGGCCAGCATGGCCAGAATGGAGGAGAATAACCTCTCTGAACCTCAGCATTCTCATCCAGAAAATTTAAGCCCTGAGATAGCATTGTGAAGAGTTGGAATGGCTCATTGTGTGTGATGCATACCCTAAGGTTGCCCCTCAGTAATGGCCTCCATGACTGTCCCTTCTCTGGGAACACTCTGAGGTCTGTAATGACCTGTCAAGCTCTCTCTAACTGGATCTCACATGCACAGGCATGTCTCCCCTCCTCTCCAAACACTCGAAGGCTCCCTTCACCCAGATTGGTTGTATTGTTGGAGTCCCAGTCTTTCTTCTTCTCCCCCTCCAGTTCCCCAGTCCCTATCCCAAGCCTTTGTATGGGGTCTTTCTTTCTCTGGTACTCACCTTCCAGATTATGAGGTAATAGAAGACTTCTACCTTCTTTTTTTTCCCCCCTAAATTTTCTTTTTTTTTAACACACTGCTTCTGTGTTGCTTTTAGTAATTAATTAAAGAGTTCCCTTTTAGTTAAAAAAAAATGACACAGACATACACAAACTGTATATAATCCATTTGTCCCCAAAGAATTCAGGGTCCCAAATTTAGAATTTGAATGTCTCAAGAAGATGGCTATGAATCCGATTCTGTAACTTCTCTACATTGTGAATCCTTCCCTGAACCCTCATACTCGTTCACCCGGAGCCTGGCTGCTGGGAATTTCTCAGCCTGGTTAGTTTCCAAATGGGTCACCTCAGTGTCTTTCAGTGAGGCTGAGCCTCTCTGGCCTATTCTAAGTTAATTAAATGGTAAATACACCCTTGGTAATTTCAGGAGACGGGAAGCAACTTGCCTACCACAGCCCTCCTCATCTCTCCGTGAAATGGTTGGACTTTCGATTTTTTGTTGCTGTTTTCATTTCAGTTGCCTGCAAGCTCTTTGAAGGCCATAAGCTTTAATACCATAGCTTTCAAGGGCCCTGGCAAGTTCAGAATCAAGATGCAGTAGTACTTGACTATCAGACTAGGAGAGGTCAGAGCTGAATCTCACCACATAGGAGAGATATTATTATACATCTAATGTAAAACATCTTTATGTTCACAGGGCTCTACCGCCCATTCTCTGAGAGACCATGCATCTGTTTGCTGGTTCTGCCCTTGGAGTAGATCATCCCTCTGGTGTGTTAAAGCCTTGTCTCCAGGGGAGGCCGTGAACAAGTTTAAACAAGTTTAAACTTTGTGAACAAGTTTAAGAGTGTCAGAAAACAGAACCTGTTACCTCCTCCCTATAGGGAGAGACCACAGCAAAATGTGCAGGAATACAAGCATCTTATTTCTTTAACATTTTTGAGCGTTCAGCAGCTGTGCCCCCAGATTTAATTGCCTCTTCTCAATGTGGTAGATTTAGTGTTCATCTTTTTCCACACCAGAACTTGAGAAGTGATTCAAGAACTTTCAAACACAGTCTCTAAGCCTCACTTTCTTCATCTATAAAATGGGGTAATGCCGACCTCACAGGACTGTAGTAAGGATGAAAAGGATTAAGCGAGATAAATGAAGTTTGTATAAAGCCCCAGCACAGTATCTGGCTTGACATATGATCAAATTAGAAGGATGAGGTGAATCAGCTCCAGTCTGGGGGAGGGGAAGCACTCTGAGGCATGAATACCTTCTGTCAGAACCTGATTTCCTGTGGTTTACTCTTAAGGTGGGTTTAACTCTGTGATTTGGGGGTGGGAAGACATAAACTTCTGGTCGGATATGTCACTGATCTATTTATCTATACATAAAATCAATTTCACCTTCTGAAAGTAACTAAGGATCCTGTGGGGTTTGTGATGAAGACTCCCTCACTTCTGTATGCCGGTAGTAACACCATCCAGCAGATTGTGATGCTGTGGGGCAAGGAAAGGTGTCCGAGCCCTAGAGGGTGGCTTTCCTATGGGAGAAGGGCTGATGCTCAAAGCTTTCAAGGCTCTGCAGGCAGCAGGACTCTGGAAGACCAGGCTTCTGGGACCCCTGGGGGCATTTTCAGAAGGGAAGCAGGTCTCCTTTGGGGTGCCTGGGGATTGCAGTGCATGACTCCCTGTGGGCCCATTTGATTTGGAAATTTTAACAGGTGAAACCTGTCATTTCTTATTAGGAGCTAAAGTGCTAACTGTAAGTGCTTCTGGGAGATGTAACAACACAGTGGTTTATGACAGACTTTGGCAGGAGTGATTTGTGGAAGTGAATTTGGACAATGGGAAAGGTTCAATGAGCTGGAAGGTGCTGGTGCAGAGGCCTTCAGAAGGGGAAGGACCTGGGGCCAAACAAAGGCAAGCTTCCTTTATGTTTTGCTTCGGGCAGGCCCTACTTTCTCCTGTGCAGCTGATTCTCCCATTTGTGTGCAGAAGCAGTACTGATACCGGGAAAACAGCAGCGGCTTACTGTCATTTGAATAAGGATTTCAGGGAGTTTTTCGAAAAGCAGAGAAAAGAAAAAAAATTAGCTGGAGTGTGGATTTATGGTCTTGAGTATTTGAGGATATTAAGATGCAGAGTGACAACTGGCAATTTAAGATTTTTCTGTTACTTCCCACCAAGTTTTGTAGGTACACTGCTAAGTTTTAGAAAGGTTGTCAGGGGTAGGGGGCGTCATTCTCCTGCCTGTGGTAAGTGTGATCACTAATATCTCGATATTTATTAGAATTCATAAGATTTGAAAGAAAGAAAAAAATAGTCTAATGCATTGAAATATTTCATATCCATGACAGTATTGAAATATTTTGGAGAAATATGACATGACTGTTTTTGAATGTTTTTACTGCCAGTGAAGGTAAGACCCAAAATAATACTTAAGGACCAAAAGCTAATATGAGGGATCTAAGTTTGTACAGTAGTTATCCTGGGGAGGAAAAACATGTTTATTTTCTTCTTTTTGATTTTATGTATATTTTTTAATTTCAAAGAAAATGTTCATCCTGTAAAATGATGGATTGCAAATTAAAAATGAGGGTTTCTTTTCCCTTTTTTCTGCAATAGGGTTACATGATGGAAAACCGAATCTCAGGCTTAAAGTGTGACACAGATGTGTTTGTAACTTTTGAAGGTGACAACGTCGTTATGCTTCAGGTAAGATTCAGGACATGTTTATTCTTTTTAAACAACATAATTTTCAAGATCAGGAGCTATCCAGAAAGCAGGAATGTTTCTATGTTTTATCTTTATCTGATGTCTTTATTTAACTGGTGGGTGCTGTCCCGTTAGACACTTGATATTCACAGTGACTGAATGGAGGATTTAATTATCTCTCTCTTAGCTGATCTTTGATATGGAATCATATCTTGGCTTGAGAAACTACTTGTACATATTAAGTAAGATCTTAAGTATATAAGGGCCCCAGAAGAAGAACAGGCAAAAGACATGAAAAACCCATTTACAAAAGGACGATAGCTGATCAGCCTTACTAATGACCAAGGAGAGGCATATAAGGAAATATCGCAAGACTGTTTTCTTTGTCTTATCAAATTGGCTTATGTTTAAATTTAAGTTTAAGTACACTGAAGTCCTGGTGTTGGTAAGGGCACAAGGGGTCGTCCTATCATATGCTAATACTGGACTATGTGTAATTTGACTTCTAAGGCACTATTCTAAGGTAATAAACTTAAATACAGAAAACTTTAAGGCACAAACATTTCATCAGTACATTGTTTATTATAGCAATAGTATGGGAATCTAGAGCAGCGCCTGCGCTCAGTGAGTAGGGTGCCACCCCTATATACCGAGGGTGGTGGGTTCAAACTTGGCCCCGGCCAAACTGCAACAACAAATAGCCAGGCATTGTGGTGGGCACCTGTAGTCTCAGCTACTTGGGAGGCTGAGGCAAGAGAATTGCCTAAGCCCAAGAGCTGGAGGTTGCTGTGAACTGTGATGCCACGGCACTCGACTAAGGGCAACAAAGTAAGACTCTGTCTCTAAAAATAAATAAATAAATAAATAAATAAATAAATATTATAATAATAATGTGGGAATCTAAATTTCAACAATAAGAAAATGATTATACTGTATAAATCATATTCTGGCCACTCAGTGGGGGAATTATATAACCTTTAAAATTATACTTATAAAAGTTACATTTATAACACCAGAAATTAAAAACTTATGACAGTAGGTAAAAATGATACAAAATTATACAGTCAGGTATTGCCTAATGATAGGGTTAGGGTTATTGGGTAATGTGTGGAAGGGAATAAATGTGTCATTGGGTAATTTTGTCACTGGGTGAACATCATAGATTGTGCTTAGCCCACTATATGCCTAGGCTGATGGTACTGACTATTGTTTGCTCGTAGGCTACAAACCTGTACACCATGTTACTATACCGAATACTGTAGGAACCTGTAACACAATTTTTATATTTAAGTAATTGTGTATTTAAACATGTCTAGAAAAGGTAATATGTTGCACTATCACATTACCCTGTAATATCGCTAAGGGATAGGAATTTTTCAGTTCCATTATACTCTTAAGGGACCACAGTTATAGATCTGCTCATTATTGACTGAAATGTCATTATGCAACTCCTTACTGTATATAGACTATGATCATAATTTGGGGTTTTTAATAAGAATAATAGGGACTTTTGGCCTGATGCAATAGCCCCATTACTCACTGGTCCTCCCAAGTACACTGGAACCAATGAGGTGATGTCAAGTGGAGCTCATCACCAATGTGCTGACCCACCCTGAGCTGAGTTCCTACCCACACCTGACATCAATTAGACTGAAGTATGAGTGGAGAATGGTCATCGTTCTATATTCTCCCAGTCCCTGGTGTTGGTGGGTCCAGTGAGGAGCAGAAGTTCCACACACCATATGATAACAGGAAACTAGACCAGGCAGTGCAGAGCTGAGTTAGGTTACTTGATTCTTCCCCTCCCTGCTCCCCAGTCCCCACAGGGGACATTGTTGAAGAGCTGAGTCTCCAGCCTTACCTGGGGTCAGTAGAACGGAGTGGTAGGAAGTGGGGTAGTTAATACTCTGCTTTCCCTTCCCTTGGTTTTAGCAGAAACCGGTGAGGAGCTGAGACTCTGCCTCACCCAGCATCAGGGAGGCACAAAGAGGTGGTAGGAAAGGGGCCTGACTGTCACTCTTCTTCCCCCTTCCCTATCCTGGTGGCAGCAGCGCCAACAGGGTGCTGAACTTACACCTTAACCAGTCTGCAAAAATGAGTCAGTGTTCCTTTTTCATCAGGGAAGTGTTGGTGGGATTCAGCAGGAAAGTGAACACACCCACCAGGACCTCTTGTTATACTTCAAGGGTAAATGTAACAGCATCTCATGATATAATATCCAAATACCCCAGATGCAATAGAAAAGTCATTTGCCATAAAAGAACCAGGAAAATTACAACTTAAGTGAAAAAAATTAACATATGCTCACACCAATAAATTTTAAAAATTGTGAATTTATTTGACAAAGGTTTTAAAGAATCCATCATAAAAGTGCTTCAAAGGTAATTACAAATACTCTTGAAACAAATTTTAAAGATAGAAAAATATCATCAAAGAAATAGAAAAAAAAGAGACCAAATGCAAGTTATAGAATTGAAAAATATAAGAACTATTATCGTTAATTAGACAAATATTTTAAAGAATCCATCATAAAAGTGCTTCAATGGTAATTACAAACACTCTTGAAACAAATTTTAAAGATAGAAAAATATCATCAAAGAAATAGAAAAATAGAGACTAAATGCAAGTTACAAAATTGAAAAACATAAGAACTAATGATAATAGTTCTTATAGTTTGATATTAATAATCAATAATCAATGATACCAATTATTATTTTTACATATGAAATAATAATTTTGCAGAATGACCTAATAATAGAGTGGATATGAGAGAGAATGGAATTAGTGAACTTGAAGATGGATCAACAGAATTTACCCAATCTAAACAACAGAGAAGAAAAAAAAAATGAACAGAATTGAAGGGTTCTGTGGAACAATAACAAAACAGCTAGCATTTGTATTATTAAAGTAATATTAAGAACAGAATTGTATTGCTCAATGTATATAGAGGGAATACTTCAGACAAGTGTATTTAAGAAGCAAGGAGGGCGAACAGGCCTAAATGTAAGTGAAGCTTCTACACTGGTGGGGTGCCACGGGTCACACCTGTAGTCCTAGCACTCTGGGAGGCCAAGGTAGGAGGATTGCTTGAACTCAGGAGTTTGAGACCAGCCTGAGCAAGAAGGAGACCCCATCTCTACTAAAAATAGAAAAACTAGCTGGACATTGTGTTGGGCATCTGTAGTTCCAGCTACTCAGGAAGCTGAGTGTACTAAAAGGACCACTTTAGTACAGGAGTTTGAGTTTGCTGTGAGCTATGATGTGAGCACTCTTCCCAGGGTGACAGAGTGAGACTGTTTCAAAAATAAATAAATAAAAGTAATAAACTTTCTACATTGCACTCAAAGTGGTAAAATGTTAATACCACTAGCCTGTGATGGTAGACACAGATATATAGACAGATTGACAGATATATATGCAAAATACAATATATATAAAAATTTGAATATGTAAATAATAAAACCATACAACATGTTATTGTGACATACTGGGAAACATTCTGATAGAAATGATAGGAATAGAGAAATCAACAATTATAGTTAGAGACGTTAACATATCACTCTCAGCTATTAACAGAACTACGAGACAGGAAATCAGACAGGGTGTGAGAAAGGAACAACACGAGTAAACAGCAGGATTTAATCAGCATATACGGAACACCCGTCCTACAATGGCAGAATACACATGAAAAGGCGCCGAAAGGGTCATGTTATCATATCCACTTACACAGAAAAACCATTTGACAAAATCTAACAAATATTCGTGATAAAAACTCTCAGCAAACTAGGAAAGGAGGGAATTTTCTCAACTTAAAAAAGAGCATCTATAAAAACTATTGCTAACATCATGCTTACTAGTGGAACGTGCAATGTTTTTTCCCCAAGACTGGAAAAAAAGCAAGAATGTTCACCGTTAGTACTGTTATTCGACATGGTGCTGGAAGTTTTAGTAGTGCAATAAAGCAAAAAGAATAAATTAAAGCCATCGAGATTAGAAAGGAAGAAGTAAAACTGTTCCTCTTTGCACATTTCATGTCTGTCTACAAGAAAATTTCAAGGGAGCTACAAAAAAAGGCCAGGTGTGGTGCCTCACTCCTGTAATACCAACACCTGGGAAGGCCAAAGCAGGGAGATCGCTTGAGCTCAGGAGTTCAGAGACCAGGCTGATAAGAGTGAGAACCTATCTCTACAAAAAAATAGACAAAAATAGCACAGCAAAGTTTTTCTGTAGACATAGACAAGCTTATTCTAAAGTTTATATGGAAAGGCACAGAATAGAATAGCTAGAATAAAATTCTGGAAAAGAAGACTCAAAGGAGAGGAAGGGCCGTTCCCAGGGTGAAGGCCCTGGGTGTAGCTGTAGTCACCAGCACACTGTGCCACTGATGAGGAGGTGGACACATGGGCAGATGGACCAGAACAGGAAACCTAGCAACAGACCCGTGCAAGCTTGCCCTACTGATTTTTGACAAAGTTGAAAAAGCAATTCAATGGAAGAAAGACAGGCTTGTTAACAACTAGTGCTGGAATAATATAGAACATCCAGTCAATAAAAGGAACCTCAACCCCTAAGTCTCCTACATTATTTGAAAAAAAGAAAAAAGAACTCAAAGTAGATTACTGACTTTCAGGTAAAAAGTAACATTATACAACTTTGAGGAAAAAACTTAGGAGAAAATCCTTGAGACCTGAGGCTGGGGGAAGAGCTCTTAGACTTGACATCAAAGGCATCATTCATAAAAGAAAGAATTGATTAAACTGGATTTCATCAAAACTAAGAATTGTTGTTCTCTGAAAGACTCTGTGAAGAGGATGAAAAGACAAGCTGCAGACAGGGAAAAACATCTGCGAATAACACACCCAAAAAGGGACGTGGGTCTAGAACATAGAGACCCCTCAAAACCCAGAAGGGAAAAGCAATCAAACTAGAGAGCGGTCAAAACACCTGAGCAGACATGTCACTGACAAAGGTATGCTGATAGCATGTGAGAATATATGCCACTTTAGTCATTATGCAAATCAAAACTCCTATGAGATATCGCTACACTCTTATCAGAATAGCTAAAGTAAGTAAATATTAATAATGTATAATGCTGACAAGGAAGGGGAACCTGGATCACTCACATATTGCTGGTGGGTATGTAAAATGTTGCAGCCACTCTAAAAAAAAGTACAGATGTTTCTTAGAAAGCGAAAGGTGTTAACTTTGCAACCCAGCAGTTACACTCTGGGGTGTTCACTCTGAGAAATGAAAAAATAATATTCACACAAAGGCCTGCATGTGAGTGTTCATAGCTGCTTTACTGTGTGTTCCTAATAGCCGAAAAGTGGGAACAACCTAAGTGTCCTTCCACAGGGAGTGCTTAAAGAAACCCTGGTGCATCCACACCATGGATACCACACTGTAGTGAAAAACAAGGAGCTGTTGACGACGCAACTTGGAAATTGGGTTAAAGAAACCAATTTTTTTTTTTTTTTTGAGACAGAGCCTCAAGCTGTCACCCTGAATAGAGTTCTGTGGCATCACAGCTCACAGCAACCTCCAATTCCTGGGCTCAAGCGAGTCTCTTGCCTCCATTTCCCAAGTAGCTGGGACTACAGGCGCCCGC